>RCUC01114261.1:0-38892 GCA_003697995.1 Taxidea taxus jeffersonii | reverse complement strand
AAAAAAAAAAAAAAAGAGCTCTGTATTAGCAGGAACTAAACTAGTCTGGCTCAGACCATGCAGGGGTTCAAAACTAGGCCCCACTGCTGGAGCTGTGTGGCTCTGGACTAGTGACTCCACCAAGCCTATGTTCTTATTTGTAAAATGAATAACATGAGATAATTCACTGGCAAGGAGTCAGCCACAGGGGAACAGAATACTCACTGCTCCATGGTCAGGGCCCAGGGCAGCACCTAGCACACAGCAAACACTCCATACGTTTGCTGAATAAAGCAGAAGCCCAATTAAACCCAGCCTAAGATTCAGTCAAAATTTATCGGTCCAATCTATAAGGGAGCTCCTAACTTACTCCAAACCCAGGGTAGAGTGTTCCCTGAAACAAGGAATGTCACAGAGAAAGGAAGAGTTATTCATAGGCTTCAGTTCATCAGAGACCCTGCCTCTGAGGAAACTCCTCACACCACAATTTCATGTGTATTTCACCCCAAAAAACTGGCAATTGCTGCCTTGGGGTTCCATTATCTCCCTTTTCATTTTTAGAGGCAACAGGATCACAAAAATGACATCTCAGGCACTTGATTTCTGGAAGTCTCCTTTCAAGAGGCCTGGGAAGAATTTTCACAGGTAGGACCCCACTCAGGGCAACCTGTCTTAGCTGAAAGGTATCGCCTATTAAGAATTCCATCACACAGACAGGAAAAGTAAAGTCAAAGACAATTCCGCTATCTTCCTTCACGTCATTCCTGATTCTCAAAACTAAAAGATGGACCAAACTATTTTTAAACGGGCAGATTGACAAGGCGCCAAAAACGACCTCAACAATCCAAGGAGCTCATCTCTAGAACACTCTTGTTTGTCCAGGAGAAACTCTCTGGCTTTGCAAAAGTCCAGAGAAAAGCATACACATAATGCAAATCTCATTTCTTCACCCCGCTCCGCCCCCTTTCCCCCACCAGAAGGAAATAAGTAAAAATGGTTTTACAAAAGGCTCCAGAATCTTGAAGGATGAGCTTAAACTTCTGCTTTCTGAGTGAAGCCAGAGGGCATTCCCTCAAAACCTTTGAGTTTTCAAGGATAATGGGAGAGGGTAAAAAGGAGAGCGAGGAAGCAGGAGAGGGAGAGAGTCGGGATATGTTCGTTCTATTTTTAAACCCTCACCCACGGTTTGGAGTAAAGGAACACTCTGATGCTGTACTCCCATCCCTGTCACCTTCTGCTAAACACAAGAATCACAACCTGCACACGTACACGGCCCTGGGTCACCGGCTGCCGCTACCGCCCGGAACCGCGAGCTAACCAACCATTCCACCCAGCCCTTCCTTGGCAGCGCCGGTGCCTTTCGGAGAACCCTGCGGCCCCTGGCAGGCTGGCGGACGGAGAGCGAAGCAATCACGAGCCGCCTTTTCCTGAGGGGAAGTGGCGCCCCCTTGGCAGGGCACGTTCCGCTTCCCCGGCTGGGTACCCAGGGGTGAGCGAGTGTTCACCCAAGGGAGCCGGCGTGGTGGACGCGAGGGCATCTCCTAACCCGGCGCGGCGCGCCAGGCACGGGCGTCCGGCTCCTGGGACACCTGTGTGCCGCGCACACCCAGCCGCTGCGTCCCAGAGCCCCTCTCGCCCTCGGTCACCTCCCGGCCAGCCCAGAACGCCAACGGCCGAGGGGCCGGTGCCCTTCCTCGTCGACTGCTGCTGGCTCGCCCACCCTACGAACCCTTCTCGCGCCACTGTAAGCATCTACAGCGGACCCTCCGTGCACCCAGGGCGGAACGGCAGCCGCCGGCGCGCGGACGCCCAGGGCCGAGAGCCGCCCGACGTCCCTGACGCGTCAGGGCCCCGTCCCCGCCAGACTCGGGACACTCACTCTTGAGCGCGCTGATGAGTGACTTCCCGTCCTTGATGAGCTCCTTGATGAATTTGTTGGTCTTGTCCAGCTCCGCTTCGTGAGACTTGAGCGTCTCTCGGAAGTGCGGGCTGTCGAGGCAGCAGTCGCTGAATTCAAGCGCGGGGAGCCCCATAGTGCTCGCGTCGCCCAGCCGGGGGGGCGCGCCTCCCCCAGCGCCCGGGAGGCCCGCAGCCCAGAGCACGCACGCGGCGGGACCCCGACAGGGACCCCCCCACGCCCGCCGGCTCCACAGGTGTGGCGCCGGTTCGCCCTCCGCGCGGTGTCCGCCGGCGCGCACTACTCCCGACCGGAGTGGGGACCCGGCCGAGGGGCGGCTGCTCTGGCGGCGCGTCACGGAGTGGCTGGCGGTCAGGAAACGCAGCAACGGGCCCGCAGCGGTGCCGGGAAGCGAGCTAGCAGGCGAGCGAGTGCAGCCGCCGCCTCCCCGCCTCCTTCGCCTGATAGCTCTCCAGCAGCCTCGAGCGCCCTCTCACAGCAGCCTCGGCAGCCCCGCCGGCGTCCGGGCTGCTCGAACCTGCTAGTGGTGACCTAATCCCAGCCGAACCAATCAGCACGCCCGCCTCAGCCCGACCCCCCTGCCTCCCGGGGACTCCCGGCCCTTCCGTGGCCTTGATCCAATCAGCGGGGCATGGAGGCGGGGCCTGGGGCAAGGGGCGGGTCCCCGCCACCGCCTAGGTCCGCAACACAAGCTCCGCCCCCTCCCGCCCGCGCGGTGTTGCAGAAGGGGTGCTAAAGGGGAGATCGCTGTGGTGCGTGGGCCTTTCCCACTCCGGATCTTGTTGACTTGCTGTGGCCCGAATCCGAACCCGAGGTGGTGCTTCTGCAGGTGTGGGGAACAGAGGACCCTAAATATGCCTAGCATGGAAAAACCGGGAATTGGGGTTGCAGTTCTCCTCAGCCCGCCCTGCAAAGGCTAGGCAATCCAGCTTTCAAAATGCAGCTCCCTACCCAGGGAGAACCTCGAGCGCACCGAACCACCATGTCAACTCTAAACACACGCTCCTTATTTCAGTCAAGCAGAAAATATTTGCATCTTTGAATTACCAGCTTCTCTTGCCTGCAGTCTTCTCGCCCCTCACAGTCTGTCCCCCTCATGGCCACTCCTGCTTAAAATCCGCCCACGGCTGCCCCCAGCCGAAGGATCTAACATCCTTAGGAGAATTTCAGACGCCTGTTGTTTTCCTGCTGGGCATCTAGCACAATTTTACATAATTACGTCCTGCCTGTTGTCCTTCCATACATTGTGAGCTTCCCGAGGGCACGGACCACTGCAGCTTTCTTGTACGCTGCTGCATTCCCAACACCTATACCAGCGGCTTGCATTCAGTAACAAAAATTGAAGCTTACCACGTACTATTTGTGGCATTCGTACTCCGGTGACTGACAGATATTTGTGGAATAAATGAATAAATCTTTCCCCACCTCCCACCCCGAGGGCGCTGCCCTGTTGTCCCTCTGTTCCACCACTGGGATCAAACCAGGCAGCTCACTTTACTGCACTTGTCAGGCTGGTTCCCACAGTGCCTAGTGCTGAACTGTGAACTCCTGGAGGGTAAGGACTGTCCCTGAGTGAATTTTTGTATGTCCAGGAACTAATGGCTCTCCTTCAGCTAAGGTTTTCCTGTCTATTTGTTTTTTAAATAGGTCTGCTGTGTGCAGGCGCTAAACTAGATACGGATACTAAGATGAGGAACAGAATGAACTTAACTGCTGAGGGTCAATGGGAGAGACTGGAGAAAAGCAACAGCGCTGCGTGGTGAGACAGAAGTCCTCAGTGCTGGGAAACACAGAGAAAAGTTGCCAACTCGGGAGCCAGAGAAGACATCTATGTTGAGAAATAAATTGATTGGTTTATTGAATGCATAAATGAATGAATGAGTGTGATCTGTTTGATGTTGTAGCTACAAATTTAGACTTGAGAGCAGGCCCAAACAGCTATGGGATAGATAATTAAAACCCTGAAAAGAGTTGCTCCTCACTTGCCAAGGATGAGAAAGATCTACTTAATGCTGTATTTTGAGCACTTAAAAGGTAGGTGTTCTGGTTCTCTATGGATACGTAAGAAATCACACTGGAACTTAAGAGTCTAAAACAACAATCTTTTTATTTTCTCTCATGATCTCTGTGGGTCAGGAATCTGGGGGAGAGTTTAGCTGGGTAGTTCCATCTTAGAGTGTCTCCTCTGTTTGCAGTCAGATGGTGATAACCGGAGCTGGGGTGGTTGGCTGAGCTGCTCCCTCTCCTTGGATGGGCCCAGGGCTTCTTCACATGCTCTGTGTGTGCCTGACTTCAGACTTTCTCACTGCATGGCAGTCTCAGGACTCTAGTGTGAATGCCCCATCACACAAGGGGAAAGCTGCACCACCTTTTATGGCCTAGCCTTAGAAGTCACAATTTTCTACCACTGTTAATAACTACAAGCAATTCACAGTCTCTCACAGATTCAAAGGGAAGGGAATGAGACTATGCCTCTAGGGTGGGGAAGTGACAGAACGGGAGATACTGTTATAGCCATGTCTGAAAAAAACAATCTACCACAGTGGGCCTGGCACATGATATTCAACAAATGTTAAATTAATGAAACAAAATGGGGGCCACAATGATTGATCTTCTCTTATTGCAGAATATTGTGCAACTGTGTATAAAGTAAAATAAATGTATTAATAATAATAATATTAGTTATCATTTGTCAAGCGCTTAGTTTGTGCCAGACACTATGCTAAATTATTTACATGCATTTAATACATACCTGGTAATATTGGTACTATGATAATCCCCATTTTTCAGATGAGAAATTGAGATCCAGGATTGTAACTTAAACCAGGTTACCTAGTAAGAGGAGTGTGTGACACATACATATACACATACACCTTAATATGCCCATTTGCAGACAAATATGTGTGGATAACATTTCATTTCTTATTAATTTAATCCAGAATTTCCAAAAACACCTCCCACACTTCAGGCAACATTATCAGAAAAAGAGAATTAGAATGCAGTAGTATTGAGTACAAAACTGGCACATGGAAGGTGCAGTTCTTTTTCTCTTCCTAGAAAATAAGCTCCATAAAGTTGAGGATTTTGTGTTCTCTGCTGCTATAGCCCCAGCTCATAGAACAGCAATGGATACTTCAGAGCCGCACAATACCAATAGAAGGGACACAGGCTTAATAAGGAAGAAACAGCAACATGTGTGACAACATAGGCTGTAGCTATGAAGGCAAATAAAACAAAAATCACCTTCATAGGAAATATAGAAATAATTTAGGCAAAATAACTTGGTCTAAATTCTTTGGAAGATGTCTGAATTCCTTTCAATTAATCAAACAATTACTCTAAATAGTTCTACTTTTGGTATCAGTATAGTCTGAATCCGTAACTTCTGACTTCAGTTGTCCAATTTATTTTACACCAGCCATACAATGACCTTCCACTTAAAAAACTAGAAAGCATTCTCTGAGCCCACATAAGCAGAGGTGAGCAGAGGCCACTCATTCATGGCTCCTGAACACAAACTGGAGAACAGGGCTGGTCCACGATGAAGGCTCTTAGGTCCTCATGCAACTAAAGACCAGAAATAGATGTAGCCTCTGGGTACTTGGATGATGATGTCAGCACAAGATTTCTCTCCATCCCATGAGCTGATCTTCCTCTATGGTGCCTTCATTTTCAGTTGCTCTCTGCTCCTCCAAACTTATATCAAGCAATATTAGCAGTAACAGTGGGGTCCCCCCACCCTGGCAAGAATTATAGCAGAAATTACAAGACTGAAGCCAGGGGTTAAACAGTCCCACTCCTAAAATGTAAAGCACTGGGGAAGAGTTGTTTCCCCCAAAGGACAAACGAAGGGCTGTGAACAGGAAAAAAGGGAATTAATGCTGAATAGGCAGAAGCAATAATAAGCAGTATATCTGACCAGTCACCCAACCTCCTCAAAAGGAATGCTCCTTCTGCTACATTTCCATGGTTTTGTAATTCTAGTTAGCACGTATTCATTCTTTTTTATAGTTGCTACCACATGTTACTTTACACAGTGACTTTGCCTTTGTATCATTACCAGATAAAACCTCAGTTTTCTGGTTTTGAAATAATGACTTGGGGATTATGTTGTAAATATTCTATGTCTCAATTGTGGTGATGGCTACACAGGTGTCAAAATTTGTTAAAATTTATGGGTGCATTTTATTTTGTCTAAATCATACCTCAGTAAAGTTGCTTTTAAGAAATGATGATTGGGGACGCCTGGGTGGCTCAGTTGGTTAAGCCGCTGCCTTCGGCTCAGGTCATGATCCCAGCATCCTGGGATTGAGTCCCGCATCATCGGGCTCCTTGCTCAGCAGGGAGCCTGCTTCTCCCTCTGCCTCTGCCTGCCACTCTGTCTGCCTGTGCTTGCTCCTGCTCTCTCTCTCTGACAAATAAATAAATAAAATCTTTAAAAAAAAAAAAAAAAGAAATGATGATTGGGGCGCCTGGGTGGCTCAGTGGGGTAAGCCTCTGCCTTCGGCTCAGGTCATGGTTTCAGGGTCCTGGGATGGAGCCCCAAATCGGGCTCTCTGCTCAGCAGGGAGCCTGCTTCCCCCTTTCTCTGCCTGCCTACTTGTGATCTCTCTCTCTGTGAAATAAATTTTTAAAAAAACTAAGAAATGTTGATAGTAGTGATATTAATGATGATATTTATTGAGCTTTTTTTCTGTAGTAGGATCTGTGCTAAGTACTTTATTGCAATTCTAACCTTTACTAAAATCTGGGAAGTAGGTACTATTACCATCCTTATTTTTAGATAAAGTAACTAAATATTAGAGAAGTAAGGTGCCTAAGGTCACATACTTAGTTGTAGAACTAGGCTAAGAATTCAAATCCATATGCCTTAAATAACTATCTGCATGTAAGCTATCTATAAGAAAGATATTTTATATATTTTTAAAAATTAATAATATTAGCCAAACCTAAAATGAGAATAAAATCACACATGAATGATAGAGGGCATATCTCATTCTGAAATGTATGGTTTTTTCCAGGACCATTTGCTGGTATGCCCCCAATATATCAATAATTCTGCAAGCCTCTAATTTGTTTTGGCTTTAAATCCAAGGCCCCTACCATTAGTGTAGAAGCAACTGACTGAAACAGACATGAAATCCTTATTTTCCTTGGAAGAAGAAAGAGTAATCTATCCTTACAAATTCATTGGTTTGTAGTTCTTCAGGGGAGGTGGCAGCACTTAATTAACAATCTTTGGCTCAAGAAATCAGTGAAATTCATATTACTTGTAGTATACAGGTCTGTTTTATATGTTATCAACATTTTTCACACCTGCTACTTTTTTATTCAACATGCTTTCCTTATCCATTTATTGAGAAAGTACTTATATATAACATTTACTATGTACCAGATACTCGCCTCCACACTTGACAAAAATTAATTCAATTAATCCCTTAACAATCCTGTTATTATCTTATCTCCATTTTATAGTGAGGAAACTGAAAATGACTACCCTAAAGTCATAATCACTGAGCGTCAGAGCTGAGATTCTAACTCCAGACTAGTCTAGCTCCAGACTTAAGCTATGTTACTAGTAGAACCCAAGTTCCCAGCTAAAGAATTGAATTCCTCAGACTTCTACACAGCTGCTGGTGGCCATGTGCCATGTTTTCTGGCCTTCAAGATCTAATTGGAAATCTACTGGGTGGAGCTTTGGAAAAGATTTTGGTTTTTTGATAAAGGGAGAGCTAACACCCACTTTTTGCCCACCTTCCCTCCCTACTCTTTTTGCCTAAACTATGGATGTAACGTATTAAGGAGCAGCAGTCA
This sequence comes from Taxidea taxus jeffersonii, assembly GCA_003697995.1. Taxonomy (NCBI): domain Eukaryota; kingdom Metazoa; phylum Chordata; class Mammalia; order Carnivora; family Mustelidae; genus Taxidea; species Taxidea taxus. The sequence continues at coordinate 31,181 of RCUC01114261.1, read as the reverse complement.
TCTTGCAACCATGAGGATCAATGTCACATACCAGGTGCCTTGGTGATATCCATAAGCCACAACACCCAGCGCTAGGAAGCCCAACTACCAACTACTCAGAACAGGAAGGGGGAAAAAATTCAACCTATTTAGGCACCATTAATGGAGTTTTCTGTTACTCAAAGCCAGGTACAACCCTAACTGATATGATGCACTAATCAAAAAAGCTATTTATGGTATCACCTCTTCTTGAATTTTGGCCATCTGCATTAATACATGGTTCTTAGGGAGTTTCCAAAATGGAAAATCATTAGTTTTTTTTTTAACATTTTATTTATTTATTTGTCAGAGAGAGAAAGAGAGAGAGAGCACAAGCAGGGGGAGCAGCAGGCAGAGAGACAAGCAGGCTCCCTGCTGAGCAAGGAGCCTGATGCAGGACTTAGATCCCAGCACCTGGGGATCATGACCTCAGCTGAAGACAGATGCTTAACTGACTGAGCCACCCAGGTGTTCTGAGAATCATTGGTCTTAAGGATGGTTTCCTAAACATTTAAAAATAATATCTACATTTACAGGAATGGGTATTAAATGAAGAAAGATATTTAAGAAAAATGATACTCCATGAATAAAAATAAGCTTGTTCAAAGACTGAGATGAAACCAAAAAGCTGTCAAAAATCATTTCGATTACAGACCCAGGATTATCTGGGTCCGTAAAAATAACCGGTCTGTTTCTTATAGTTGTTGCTGCTGAAATGACCAAGGACAATAGCTTACTTCAGTGAAGTCACCTACACAAAAGCAGTCCTTTCTTGCCTCCATATCTTTCTCCCTTTCTTGCCTCCATATCTTCACATACATGTGTATACAGTGCACGATAGCATATTAGAGGTCCTGAGATGTCCCGTAGGAAATAATCCTGTGAGACTGTTCTGAACGTAGCACTTCTCTATTTTCTTTGAGCACAAAACCCTGTTTCTCCCACACATCCCCCATAGTTCATGCTCTATGAAACACATCTGAGGAATGAACAATATCCTAGACACCAAGAATGGGGACAAAGGAGCAAGGGGTCATTTCTAGTCTTGTGGTTGCCATTTCAGTTGTTGCAAAATAGAAAGTTTGTCACTGGGAATTTAAAAACTTTCTAAAGCAACTAGAAAACACTCACTATCCAATCTCAAATCCTTATTAATGGGTAAGTTCTCTTCTCTGGGGATCCCTGCCCCTTTATATGGCTCGGATTTTGAGGTGATGCTGTGGTTTTTAGTGGGTGCTCTTTCTATCACAGTGGCATTGTGGTGTAGTAGAGGACAGTATTTCCGTAGAGAAATTATTCTCGCCATCATTTCCTTCTAAGGAGAAGCCAGTATGAAACATGAGTACAAAAATAGGTTATCTTGCATCTATATACAGGGCAAAGGGGATATAATATCTGCTGGATCTACAAGAGTAGATGTTGGCAGATATCTTTTATTCATTTCCCCACTTCCCTTTCTAGTTCGTTTCTGGAATTTCCCATCACTACATTTGTATTACCCGGCACCATCTGCAGAAAAATTTGACTTACAAAATTAGTGGCTGTAATACTCTTAGCCTGAAGAATTGCACCACAAACACACTAACAGTCTCCAACTTAAAAACTAGCTCTTTTTTAAAGGCTGTTCTGCCTGGAAAGTGACAATGTGAACCAGCCCTGCACTTCCCAAAGCTGATCTAATGACCTCTGCCAGCCCAGGACGAAATTTTCTCTGATCCATCATGGAATGAGAAAAACAGTGAAAATGCAATGAGTTTTCCATAACATGCATTCCATTGGAGGCAGCGCTTTCTATTTTGAGATTATGTCCTTCCTGCAAATTTGGTATGAGCATACTCATTTTTTGTATTAACATACTCTTTTTGTTTAAAGTAGGATGATGATAAATGAAGGTAGGAGCAGTATTTAAAAGAAAATTCTCTGGCAAAATTTAAATTTGGAAGTCCTGTGTCCCTCCAACCTTGTTTGCTATTTGTTTGTTTGTTTGTTTTTTCCTGTAAGTAATGTCTACACCCAACATGGGCTCAAACTCCAAGACCCCGAGATCAAGAGTGGCGTGTTTTACCCACTCAGCAGGCCAGGCAGCCATTTCTGTTTTTGATTTGAGTTTACAAATGGCTCCTTGGGCCCAGGGAACTTGTGTATGTGGTTCATGGCTGTGTTCTCTGTTACTTGTAAAACGCCTAGCAATAGGAGGCAATCAAAACAGTAGGATAGGTGTTAAAAGATAAACGGAGGCACATTAAACTCTTTGAGGGTTTATTTGAGCAAACATCAATCCCATCAGGCAGCACCAAATGGAATGACTGGGAGTGCTCCACCGAAAGGAGTTAAGGGCAAAGTTTTTATGGAGAAGACTTGGAAGCAAAGCAAAGCAATTATTTGGTTATAACTTAAGTGGTTGTTTTACGTGGGAAAGCCTGTTTGGTTGTTTATGATTGGTTGCTCTTCAGTTTCATTTTCTCAGATTCAAGTGCATTGAGTCCTTCTTAGGTTTTGTTTTGGTTACTTGGCTATCAAGTCCTTAGAACAACCTCAGTGGGTCTCCTTGTTTAATCACTTTAACACAATCTAACCCAGAGATCGGCAAACTTTTTCTAGAAAGATTTTTCAGGCTTTTTGGACCATTCAGGCTCTATTGTACCTCCTCAAGTCTGATGTGGCAGGAAACCAACCACAGACGATACACAAATGAGTGAATATGGTGGCTGGTTTTCAAAAACCTGTATGGACACTGAAATCTGAATTTCATGTAATTTTCAGGCATCAGAAACTCTTCTTTTCATTTTGTTTTCCAGCCACTAAAAAATATAATACCTAATCTTAGTAAGCCATATAAAAATAAGTAGCAAGCTAGATTTGGCCCACAAGCCATAGTTTCCTAACTCCCGGACTAACCAAATGAAAGAAAGGAAAAGCAATTCAAATCCATTTCTTTGACCTATTGTTAGTGATGAGTATTATAAATGACAGTGAGGAAACATTTTTGCAACTAAAAAGGACCAGATAATATATCTGTCAGTATAAAAAATAGTAGATAGACCTACTAAATTTATTTAAAAGATTCAATTTCTTACTGTTTCCCAAAAAGCAGAAATGAGAAAACCAGGAGTTCCTCTGAACACCAACCAATTATCTCTGAACTGGGCTATTCGTGGAATCACAGAACCAAGTAGCCTTAGAGCTAAAAGAGATTATGGAAAATAGCCAATTCAATCACCTTGTCTTAAAGGCAAGGAAACTGAGTACCATGGAAGAAAGATACTTCCCCTAAAACTTCCCTAAAGAATCAAAGTAACCTAATAAGGAAAGAACGCTTCTGAAGGCTGAATAAAAAATAAAGTTGTATAATGAAAAAAAGCATCAGTTTCCATCCATAGGTTCAAATTCTGGCTTTGACACAATGATTTTGAATCTCAGGTAAGTTACTTAACTATCTGGGTCTCAATGTCTTCATCTTTAGAAGACGAACAGTAAGTAAGTATCACAGAGAGCTATAGTTAAGAACAAATGAAATAATTTACCTAGTACATTGCCAGACATAATAAATGCTCAATAAATTATAACTTGCATTACTATATGAAATCTTAAAAACCTCAAAATGTACTATGCTTGCTAAAAACATCTTGAAATTATAGCTTTTAAAGTGAACTAAGAAGTGAAAGCCAAGTATTTGATGTTTTAACAAACATATTTTTATCTTTATTAGTTGAAATACTTCCTTGAATTTCTATTTATAGCATTCCTCAAAGACAATGAGTGCTTGTTTTAAAACTGAAATCACAAACTAAGATGGAGGTTTTCTTTTTCTTTCTTTAGGATGGTATCTGATTAACAGTAGTAACACAGATCACTGAAATACCCCCCAAGTCATTCAACTATGGAGAAACCCTACCGCTTGTGAATTTGTATTTAAGTTTCTTAGCTAACAATAATTGGGGGAAGATGAAGGATGTAGTAGTTAAAAGACATGGTCAAGAATGTTCTCATATCATCTTTTTAAGTTAATTTATTTAAGTAGTCTCTGTACCCATTTGGGGGCTCGAACTCACCAACCATAGACCAAGAGACGCACACTCCCCCCAACTGAGTCAGCCAGGCATCCTTCACATTATCTTTTATAAAGTAATGCCAATAACAAAATCTCAAGCAACAGACAGACATGGGTCTTAACCACAGCTCTGCCGCCTGCTGGCTATGTGACTACGGCCAATTAATCTCTCAAAGTCTCCAGCATTTTAAGTATAAAATGGAGGTGACAATGGTACCTGCCTCACAGGGCTGTTGTGAAAATTAAATAGTAACATGCACAGAAAGTGTGCATTACTTAGACCAGTGTCTGCACTGCATCATGGGTTCAAAAACAAATAGAGCAGTGTTGTTTGTTGGAAGATGAACTTAAATAAAACCCATTTTTATAATTTTTTGTCTCCTCTGCTGGATATGAGATTTAAGTGTGAAAGAACTGATTTTTCAGAGTTATAATGTAAACTGGAACAGTAATGGTGCACTTGAAGCTAGAACTGCCAAAGCTTTCCTCCATTTTTCCAGTAAATCAGGAGGAAACTAAGAGCCTAGGGGGTTTCTAGGAACTAGGAACACAGGTTCAATTCCAGACTCTAAAAAAGAAAAGGATTTTGCTGGTTACTTTGGAGATATTCAGATCTAATTCTTCAAGAAGTTTTCCTGTCCTCCCAGTTGAAAATAGTCCTCACTCTTGGTCTTCATTGTTATTCTGTATCTCAGACCCCTGCTTGCTTTCTTCAATGCATGTATAACAATTTCAAGTTATTTGTTTATTGACTACCCCTCAGACACATTATCTCCCCCTTCTTCCTACCTCCTCACTTCACTAGAATGAAAGCTCCCTGTTGGCAAGGACGGAGCTGGGACCATGTGGTTCATGGCTCCATCCTCCCATGCCTAAAACAGCACCGCATATTGTAAATTCCCAGTAACTATCTGGTGAATAAACCAATGGATGAATGAATGAGTGAATGAATGACCTTATTAATGGGCAGGCCTGGCAGAAGCTTCAGGCTTTCCTTCAAAGTGTAGAAAGGAAGGGGAACTGATCTTGTGGCTGACACAAAAGGAAAAGAAAACTAATAAAATTGTTACCACACAGACCCAGCACTGAAGTCCTAGACCACAGGGGCTCAGAATTTCTAGGGAGGGAATACAAGGAGTGTGTGATATGTGGGTAACTCCAGGCCAAAGAAGTTACACACACACACACACACACACAGAGAGAGAGAGAGAGAGAGAGAGAGAGAAATACAGTATCCAAAGACAGGGTACATCAGAATTTGCTAGGTTATTACTTAAGGCACAATAATTTATCTTCACTTGGCCTCTGGGTCACCTCCCACTCACTGCCCTTGGGTCTCCGTTCTCATTGCCCCATCTTCTTCTGTTTCCTTTGCTGATTCCTCCCTGTTCTCCCATCCTCTGACCACCAGACTTTCCCAGGTTAGTTGGAAAATCTCTACTCACACACACCTCCTAGGTTACTCCAACCTGCCTCACAAGCACAAATTCTATCTGCAAGCTAACAAACACTGAATATCTACCCTAGTTTTGACCTCTTCTCTGAACTCCAGACAGACATACATAGCTTGACTGCTCAATACTTTACCTGTATACCTAAGTAAGCATCTCAAACTTAGAAAGAGACCTGGACTGAACTCTTGATTTTCTCCCCACATCTGCTCCTCCCAATGGCAAATCCAACCCCACAGATGTTCAAGCCAACAAACTTACAAGCACCCTTGTCTTCCAATTACTGGCAAGCTCTGTTAGCTGAGTCTTCAATACAAACCCATACCTGACTGCTTTTCCATCTCTTCTGCTACTATGGCCCAAGCTACCACCATATTTTTCCTAGATTATTATTTTTTTAAAGATAGCTCCTATTCTTTTTTTTTTTTTTGAAGATTCATTTATTTGACAGAGAGAGATTACAAGTAGGCAGAACAGCAGGCAAAGAGAGGGAGAAGCAGGCTCCCTGCTGAGCAGAGAGCCCGATGTGGGGCTCGATCCCAGGACCCTGAGATCATGACCTGAGCCAAAGGCAGAGGCTTACCCCACTGAGCCACCCAGGTGCTAGATCCCTAGATTATTGCAGTAACCTCCTAACTGGTCTCCTCCCAAGCAGCCAGAGTGATTCTAACAGAACAGTAAATTATATCCCAACATTCTCCCGCTCAAAAGCCTCCAATGGTTTTCCATCTTACCAAGAGAAAAGCAAAAGCATGATCTAGCCCAGGGGTGCAACTCTTCTCATCTCATTTTCTATTGTTCTCCCCCCAACTCACTCTTCTCTGACTGGGTGACAATCCACATGGATCTCAATTAATTTTAAAAATATAAGTCTGAAAATTTGGCATAGGCATAGAAGATAATAAACTGTTTTGGTTGGAGAAATACCTGATTTTTCTTTTTGTTTTAATTTTAATTCCAGTGTAGTTAACGTGCAGTGTTATATTAGTTTCAGGTGTACAATATAGTGATTCAACAATTCCACACATTCCTCAGTGCTCATCAGGGTAAGTGTACTCTGAATCCCCTCACCTAGTTCACCCATCCACCCACCCACCTCCCCTCTGGTCTCCACCACTTTAGTCTCTGTATTTATGAGTCTTTTTTGTTTGTTTGTTTGCCTCTTCTTTTCTTTGTTCATTTGTTTTGTTTCTTAAATTCCACATGTGAGTGAAATCATATGGTATTTGTCTTTGATTGACTTATTTCATTTAGTATTGTGCTCTCTAGATCCATCCATGTTGCTGGAAATGACAAGATTTAATTTTTTTAATTTTTTTAAAAGATTTTATTTATTGATTTGACAGAGAAAGATCACAAATAGGCAGAGAGGCAGGCAGAGAGAGAGAGAGAGAAGCAGGCTCCCCACTGAGCAAAGAGCCCGATGCAGGACTCGATTCCAGGACCCTGAGATCATGACCTGAGCCAAAGGCAGCGGCTTAACCCACTGAGCCACCCAGGTGCCCCAAGATTTCATTTTTTATGGCTGATGTATATGTATTTGTGTATGTATGTGTGTTTATCATAACTTCTTCATCCATTCCTCTATGGATGGGCACTTGGGCTGCCTCCATAATTCAGCTATTGTAAATAATGCTGCAATAAACACAGCACCTGTATCTTTTTGAATTGTTTTTGTATATTTTGGGTAAATACTCAGTAGTGGAATAACATGATCATAGGGTAATACTATTTCTAATTTCTTGAGGAACCTCCATGCTGTTTTCTACAGGGCTCTATCAGTTTGCATTCCTACCAACAGTGCATGAGGGTTCTTTTGTCTCCACACCCTCACCAACTTCTGTTGTCTCTTATTAGTAACTTTTCTGATGCCATGGTGTCAGACTAGCACATAGTTTAGGGTCTTTAGCAATTGCTTTAGGTCCCTAGAGTTAATCCTTTGGGCAAAATGCAAATTAGATGACCTCCAACTGTCTGCTAGTAACCCTCTATCCCAGTCTTGGACAATAATCTGCTCTAGTTTTAGTATCTTAGGGGTATCTTTTCATGCCACAAAAGCTACTAAGGCCAAAACATCTGCTCCACTTAGGAGGAAACATAGACCTTCAACAGATACTTTTGAAATTCGACTAGGTTTCAGGTGCTGGTGAGGCACCGAGGAGTTAAGGGTGAACAAGAGAGGCCCATGCCTTCAAGGAACTCACAGGAGTCCGGGTGATGGCAAGAGGACCTGGTCTTTACAGAGCAATGACAGAGGGATGCCCAGCGTTCTACGGGAGCCAAGTAGAGGGCATCCAGCTCAGCCTGAAGAGGGTCAGCCAGGCTTCCTAGAGGGACGGGCAGCTAAGCTGAGGCTTACATGGACATATACAAATGAAAGTATACAGTGGGTCATATATTAGAGTGGAGAACATAAGCAAAGAATCTGCATGCTGTGTGTAGGAAACCACAGACATTCGAAGCAAGACACTCTTAAGGTGAGGCTGGAAAGGAAGGCAGAGAGCAGGACACAAAGAACTTGATTTAACATAAGCGAGGAACATGATCTTTGTTCAGCAGGCAACAGAGAGCCCCTGAAGATGGAGAATGTGGATGCTGTAAGGACATGCTTGGAGGCAGGCAGGGAGCATCCAAGGAGAAGCATCCGAGGAGGGATGCAGGGAGCATCCGAGGAGAAGATGATACAAGTCTAAATTAGGCAGGAGAAGCAGAGATGGGGGAGAAAGGCAGACTTCAGAAACAGTGAGTTAAAATTAATGAAACTTGATATGAAGGAGACCAGGAGGAGGAAAGGGTGACCTTATGGTTTCTCTTCTTGAAGCTATTATCAAGTTCAAATAGTAATATCAGGCACGAAGAGGATTTCATTTTAGAGGCATTGAACTTGAAACTTTAAGGGAAAGGCATTCATTCATTTATCCATTAATTTAAGAGCTATTTATAAAGTACCTACCATGTGAATGTAGGAGTGTAAATGTGAAGGGAGAGGTCTGTACTTCAGAGAGTGGGCGTCGTGAGCACATGGATGATCGGGAGTTCACCCATAAGGACAACCGGCACAGGACTTGGCCCAAAGGAGGCTGGCTGTGGATACCTGCTGGGAAGAATGAATGAAGAGTTAGTGTTTGTAAGAAAAACAGAGCTGTGTACAAACCAGGACACTCTGGAAAACACCAGTGGTTCAGGCTTGAATAAAGGATACAGAAATGGAGTAGTCAAAAGTGTGGAGGAGGGGCAAGGTGTCATGTCATGAACATCAAGTGAGATAGGAACCAAGTACACACACATTACCACGTATTAGAAAGGCTTCTTTATTCTGAGCCTTCTCTACTGTTAAAATTTCTTCAGGAATTATTTCTGAGTGGAAAGTTAAATGGGTCTCTAGACAAATCTAGAGCCCCCTGCAAAAAAAAAAAAGTCTCTTTTTTCTTTCCCTAGATTTTTGTCACCTTGGAATCCAAAGGTTATTTGGCCAAGAGCTGCATTTCTAGCTAGCAAATTTAATTACCACATTTGTGCTATTCTGTGATTTTGCCTAAATCAGTTTGAATCTTTTTTTTCCTCACACATGATGATTATTTTTTATTCTCGGTGTTAACTCCCTGACACTGATTTAAACCAGAGGATGTAACTTTGTTAGTGTGAAAACAATTGAATGTCCAGGACCTGATGGCATCATTCACTTAGTACTATATTCATCTAATGGTGACACAGGTGATAGCTTCTGGTCAATGATGTGTGAGTGTGATGATACTAGTTTTTCTTTGTTTTTGTTTTGTTTTGGTCTTTGTCTACCCAACATCCATTTGCATACCCCATTCTTATGATAATTATATCTGAGTTTTCTTGGGAAACCACATCTTCCCCATTTCTAGTCCAGGTGATTTGGGTAGAGCTGACTATGCTGGGCTTCAAGGGAAAGGCATGTGACCCAGGGTTGGTTAGTAAAACACGGTGATGCCCTGGGCTCAGTGACTGGCTCACGACTGGCACATGACCCAATAAAAGGCAATGAGATGGAATTCTTGGACTTGGTTGAGCAATCAGACCAAAGGCACTCTACTGAACTTGAAGTTGGATGGATATATATGGATATATATCAGGAGCTAATATGAGTCACCATGTACTAGGGAGAGCCTATCTGAGAATGATGCTGATGTAGAGGAAGGAAGAGGTGAGACATGAAGAGAAAGAGAGACTGGCCAAGTACAAAAGACACTGGGATCCTAGATCTGGCCATACCTGAATCTAGCTAGCATACTGCTGTACTTCTTAGTAATAGGAGCTAAACAAGTCCCTTTAAAGCTCTGGCCACATTTTGTTAGCTTTCCCACTTCTTGAACTCAAAAAAGACCAGATGAGACACATAAGGGCATCATTTTTTTTCTGCCTTATCTGCCAACAGAGAATCAACTGTGTAAAGTCATAGAAACTCCCTTAGCCCAACTATGCTATGAATTGCAACCCACATTATAACACAGCATCTGTAGGTGCCCTCATCACCTTCTGTGTCAGCTTCATTCTCTGTTTCTAATTGATGCTCTCTCTGCCTCAGCTCTCTGTTCCTCACCTGAACTCACAGAACCCACAATGTTCTATGTTGTAAGGTCCACTAGGCTGTGGTCCTTACTGCTTCCCAGGGACACTGCTTGTGCATTATGTTTACCTCCAGCGGGCTTTCTCTCTACCATAGCAGTCTGTCTGTTTTAATAACAAAAGCTGAACCGGAGGACTGAATGGCAGCCGCCGCTGTCCCCAAGCTTGGAAAGCCCAGTGCCCAACTGTTGGGCTCTGGCCACCACTCAACGGCACCAGTATGTTCCAGCCTTCTTGTCCTGAACGCCCTACCTGTTGCTGTTTTTCCTTCCCTCCCCTCTGAAGACAAGTTTAGCCTGATGCTATCCCCAACTCTGTCATTTCTGTCACTGTTGTGCCACTCAGGACCTTTGCCATATCCCCTCAGGGATCTTGGGAATGTCTATGAAATCATACCTTAGTGGTCTACAGGAATCCAGCTTTCGAACGCTATTTCACAAGCACCATGATGACACTCTCTCTCCTAAATCAGGTTGTTTAAAGCTGTCTCCCCTTTTCCTGCCTCCAAACAGACAAGGGAAGTCATTCACATCTGCCAAGAGAGGAAAATAGCTATCTTCAGAATTAAACAAGAGAAGCATTTTTCCTTCCAGTTTTGCTGAAAATCCCGAGAAATAACAGAGGGATCAACACTTCCAAGGGCAGATGATGTTCTTCCTCTGCTTTTACTACCTTTCTCTCATCAATGAGTATAAACTGAGTAGCCTTTTACATTCTTGTCAAGCCCCGGAAAACTGAGTTGTAATCATTTAACTCAAATACACCAAATGTTTAATGAATATCTATTACCTGCCAGGCACTAGACTAGGTAAATGGCATACAGAGGAGAATCCTATAGGCAAGATCCCTGCTTCATTTAGATTCTGTTCTAGTGAGGGTAGAAAAGAGGCAGCAAATCAATGTGAGAACAAATACATGAACAAAATTTCAGACAGTGGGAAGTGCTATCAAGGAAATAAAAGGGAACAATTGTAGAGAGAGTTATCAGAGAAGATTGTACTGCAGAGGTAATAATTGAGTTAAAACCCAACTAAAGAAAAGGTACAAACCACATGAAAGTCCATGGAATGAAGCATTCTGGACAGCAGGTCACTATATGCCAAGACCCAGGGCTTGGAGCAAGCTTGATGTGCTAGGGGAGGGGTCAGTAAAATATGGCCCAGGGACCAAATCTGGCCTGCCTTCTTTCTATGCTCAGTCAAAAAAAGTAAGAGTGGCTTTTATATTTTTAAATGGTTGGGGGAAAAAAACAAAGTAACAATATTTCATGACACATGAACATTATGTGAAATTCAAATTTCAGTGACCATAAATAAAATTTTTTACTGGAAAGCAGCCATGCTCACTCATTTATATATTTTACATGGCTGGTTTTATGCCTCATTGGCAGAGTTGAGAGACTGTGTGGCCTATAAAACCTAAACTGTTTACTATCTGGCTTTTTGTGGAAAAAGTTGACAGAACCCTGTGTTAGAAGAACAGGAAGATATATCTTCCCAGGGTAGAAATAAACTTGAATTTCTTTAATTATTTAGGATTCTTTTGCCTGTAAATAACAAAAACTGACTTAAGTAATGTGGAGAATTAAAGGTAGCCATAAACTCTTTGATACGTTCCCATCAAGAGGTGGAATCTATGCCATCTCCTCTTGAATCTGGGCAGCATTTACACCTGCTTCAACCTACAGAATATGGCAGAAGTGATTCTGTGCCAGTCAAGGCTTGGGCCAGAAGAAACTGGCAGCTTCCACTTCCTGCCTCTTAAAACTTTGTCTCTTTGAAAGTCCTGAGCCCCATGTTAGAAGTCTGACTACCCTGAGATGGCCATGCTGGAGAGCCCACATAAACATGCTCTGATTGAAGGTCCCAGCTAAGCCTAGGCTCCCAGCCATCACTGCCAAGATGCCTACTATATGAGGGAAGCCATCTTGGATTTGCCAGACCAGCCCATTGTAGCTCAGTTGATGCTACATGGAATAGAAAAATCATTTATCTGAGCCCTCGCTGGCTTTTGACCCACAAAATTGTGGAATATAATAAAATGGGTGCTGCTTTATGTCTCTCCATTTTGAGATAATTATTTCATAGCAATAGACAACCAGAACAAACAAGAGAAAATTTCATTATCTCATGTAATAAGAGGTTCAGAGATAGATTAGGATCCATGTACAATATATCCTCATACAGCTTTTCTGCAATTCCTTTGGCTCTGCTCTCTGTTTTGGGCTGGTTTCATCATCTGGCTGGCAGCAAGATGGCTGCAGTAGTTCTAGGAGTCTCATTCAAACCTGACAGTGTCCAGAGTCAGAAGAATGTTCTTAAGAGAGAGCATATATGTAGGCTGATCAGTGTCTGCCCTGGAATTAGGGATGGAGTCTCCTCTTCTGAGTCACTGGGGAGGAACGAATACCTGATCAAAACTGGCAAAAGGAGGGTAAGAAGAAAGTAGGAAGAGTGTAGGCAAGTGAATATTGGGTCAGCAACCTACTGTGTTCAAGGAGACTTTCTTCCTACTATCATTTGTTCATTCATCCAGAATACTTTATGCTGAACCATATGAATATTTTTTAAAGATTTATTTATTTATTTATTTATTTGACAGAGAGAGATCACAAGTAGGCAGAGAGACAGGCAGAGAGAAGTGGGGGAAGCAGGCTCTCCGCCGAGCAGGGAGCCCGACGTGGGGCCCGATCCCAGGACTCTGAGATCATGACCTGAGCTGAAGGCAGAGGCTTAACCCACTGAGCCACCCAGGTGCCCCCCCTTTTTTAAAAAGGTTTTTTTTTGTGAGTATGTTTTTTAAAAAATAAGTCATACTTAGCCAAATTTCAAATGGCTATCATTAATATTTATTAGGTCTGGGCAGGCCTGGTGCTAGAAACTTGGGCCACTATAATTAAAAGGTACTAAGATAAAGGAAGGGAAAGAGCAGGATCTTAGATATAAGACTTACATAATGTATAGAACCTAGTCAAAATAAAAATGGAAAGCCCCTTGTTAAAAAAATTATTTCAAGATGGCAGCAGGGCACCTGGGTGGCCTAGTCTGTTGGGCATCTGCCTTTGGCTCAGGTCATGACCCCAAGCTTGGCTCCCTGCTCAGTGGGGAGTCTGCTTCTCCCTCTCCCTCTGCCCCTCACCCTGCTCATGTTTTCTATCTCTGCTCTCTCTTTCTCTTTCTCAAATAAATAAAATCTTTAAGACAGTAAAGAATTTCAAGACAGCAATAACAGAATATTAAACTAAACACACAGTCCTTCAGCAAACAGGGCCCTGTGTGATTGCACAAGGTGTATGCCCATGAAGCTGGCCCTGGGAAAGAACAGGGTTCCGCAGGAGAGGACAGCAAAGGGTCTGGAAGCCCTCCTTGAGGAGGTGGTATTTACGCAAGGACCAAAGGATGATTAGGAGTGGCCAGGTTAAGAGCCAGGAGGAATGGGGCTCCCCAGCAGAAGAGTAGTTTTCTTCCTCCCTCCAGGTTGGCTGAGAAACTTAGGGTGGCCTGTCTTCCTCAGTAGTGCTGAGACAAAGAGACAAAGGTAACAGATCCCTTTCCTGTCTGTGCCAGCTCAAGCCTGTTTCCCACTCCTTTTCTGTGTTCCAGGTCTTAGCACTTGGGTAATCTACCCATATAATCTGATCCTTCCCTTCCAGCTCTAGAGATGTCAGGAGAGCCCTAGAGGGGCCCGGCCCTGTTCCTTGCAGAGCTCAATTGTAAGTGCTTCCCAGGACAGCAGCCCAAACTTCCTGATCCACTTGGCCCAGGCTTATCATAAACAGGGAAGAGTTCTTTCTATCCTCACATTTGCTAACTGCAAACCATGAAGACAGCTAGCACTAACTGGACCTCAAAAAAATTTTATCACCAAACATGAATCTTTTCCCTAGAATTACCTTAACCCATTTTCAGTGCTACAATATTATTCTATGTCAGATCCTATGGAAACCTGATGGAGTGGGCCTCCAAGTTGGTTGTAAATACATTTAGATAAGAAGCTTGCTAAAAATACAGATACCCCAGCCTCATGCCAAACCCAACTCCTCTATTTTTAACAAACTCCACAGGTAATTCTGATGCTCTGCCAGGTCTCCAAACCATTGCTCCAGCAAGCTGGAAAAAATAAGGAAATAATTCCCACTTGGCTGGTAGGAGTCAACAGGTTCATTTCTGTCATTAAATGTAACCCACGAAGCAAGCTACAGTTCTATTTTCTATACATACACATCTATGGTAAAGTTTAACTTATAAATTAAGCACAACAAGATGCAAAGAACAATACAAACAAAAAAGAGCAATTACAACAATAGACTATAATAAAAGTTATGTGAGTGTGGTCTCTAGCTGTCTCTCAGAATATGCTTTTGTATTGACTGGACTCACCCTTCTTGCGATGACTGAGAGGCTAAAATGCCTGTGTGGTGAGATGATGTGAGATGAGTGACGCAGACATTGGAACGTAATGTTAGGCTACTACTGACCTTCTGACATTAAATCAGAAGGAGTTAATCTGCTTATAGACCATGATTAATTGCTGGTAACTGAAACTGTGGATAATAGGGGACTACTGTACTTGAACTCAGTACCTCAATTTCCCCAGTAAGTAATCTCTCTAATACATCTCTAACCTGGACGATCTCCAAAGTGTAAAGTTCTTCTTGCCTTCCCATTAATGTAGTCCCCCTTCTAGGGGCAGCACTTCAGTCTCCCCAGGCAACTAAAGACCCCTCTCCTATAGTAGGTAGGCTTGGTAGGAGTGTCAGTCAAGGTGCTCCAAGGCACCCTAGCTGACTAGTGGACCCAAGACCCATGTTTGGCCAACCAGATTTTCCCTCCCAGGAAATGAAATCTTGAGACAAGTGAAACAGAGACCACAGTAAGTGAAGTTGATTCATCCGGTGTGAGTGACCCCAAAAGTCTGTTGGTTCCTGCTCCCTGAGCGATCCTGCCTCCTCTGCTTTCTGAAACTTGGTTTGCCAAGCTTTGTCTTGGGATCTGCAAGTTACCCCATTGCCCACTTCTTTTGCCTAAGTAAGCCAGAATTGGTTCTGTTGCTTGCCACCGAAGAATCCTAACAGATTCTTAGAACTGAGTTCTCTGATAGCACTCTACGGGATAATGATGTCAGAGCTTCCACTCTTATCAAGCCATTATGAATGACGCTCTTATAACTAAAGTGGCCATTCTACACAAGGAGTTATTTTAATAATGACATCTTTGTTCCAGTAATAATAGACAGTGAAAATTCCTCAATAGGAAAAAGGATTATTCACTGTCCTGCCAAAATGTCTTCAATGAAAACAGGCTTTGGGTAAATACTCTTGATCTAAATGAGGTTCATTGTCCTGGACCTTAGGGAAGGAAAGGAGAAGAGAAAAAAAGAAAAAGGAAAAGAATTTGGTTTTCAGTTTAAACCAGCTACCCTTCAATTGCATTTCACCCTTTTTACACACACATTTAAGACGAGGTCTACTCTTGAAGTATCTAAAAATTTTTTTCTAAGATTTAATTTATTTACTTGACAGAGAGAGATCACAAGCAGGCAGAGAGGCAGATAGAGAGAGAGAGAGGAGGAAGCAGGCTCCCCGCTGAGCAGAGAGCCCGACTCGGGGCTCGATCTCAGGACCCTGAGACCATGACCTGAGCCGAAGGCAGAGGCCTAACCCACTGAGCCACCCAAGCGCCCCTACTCATGAAGTATCTAATAGAGGGCTGGAAACTGCAACCAAACATGCACTTGGAAGAGTGACTAGTGCAGAGGAAATAGCTTCAGTGACTGAACCTTTCCCTCTCAGCAGCCTCAACCTTATTTCTACCCACGCCTCACTGTGACAGTTAGTACAGGCTTTGGTCTCAGTAGGCATCTTTGTGATTATGATTCTAGTTAACAGTTAGCGAGTCCTTCCTGTGAACCAGGAATGCCGCTAGGTGTTTTATAGGCATTACACATTTAATCTTTACAGTGGCCCTTCCAGGTTAGTATTCTCATCATTCCCATTTTACAGAGGGAGAAACTAAGCTCAGTGAGGTTAAGGCATAGGGCTAATGATGGCTAGAATCCACCACTTACTGGTGTGTCCCCATCTGTCCTGAAGCTTTCCTTCCACTGTGCTCTGTTGCCTTAAGTGGAAAGTGCCTATTCAGTCCACGCTTCACTGGAAAGAGTACTGAATGTGGCATTACATCTCAAATCAAATGGCAACTAGGCTGACTGTTCATGTAATGTTCTGTTTTCCTGAATAAATTATAAGTTCCTTGAAGACACAAACTATGTTTTGTCTATCGCAGTCTCACCAGCTCATGTCTGGCACAGAGGAGGTGCTCAAAAATTGCTTAGAGAATCAATGACTATCTTATAGGGTCCTCAGACCTTACGGAAAAGAAGGGTTCCCGTCAAGGGGACCCTTGTCAGGAAATAGAAATTCCAAATCACCCCTAGAGAATCCAGCCAACTGAAAAGTTCAGCCAAGCCTTTAAACAGCACAGATGATTCTGAATTTGGTGTCCTGGGCAGTGCTTTCCTTTTCAGAAAAGCTGTTCCCTCTTTGAGGCACAGTCATGCTTTGGCTTAGGTTTGAGGAGGGGAAGTTTCTAAAACTCTGAGAGGGAAAGTAGAAGTTAAAAGGCTGACATACAAGTCATAATTTTTCCAGGACCAGATACCTCACAAAATGCCCAAATCTGGCTCTCATGCACTCCACTGAGGGGACTGGGAGCTCTCCGAACAAGAGCTAATCTTTGATTGATACAAGATCCACAATATATCCCTGGGTAAATTCCTTTTGTGCCCCAAATGTGGAAAACCTCCAAATAACAAGATATACACCCCACCAAAATTTCCTGCCAAGTCTATGGGGTTCCCTTAGTGGGGCCTCATTTCTTCACTGTTACCAGATCAGAGTTTGGCCTTCGGATTCAAGCAAACCTGAAATCAGGCGTTGGCTATGCCATGTGCTAGCCAAGTGACCTTGCCCGTTGTTGGGAGAATGTGATAATGTCATTATGCATATGGAATGCTTAATCTGATGCCAGACACATGAGAAGCAAGCAGTAAATGGTGGCTTCATGATACCTCTGCTGGTTCACTTAGACTTTTCATTCAAAACAGTCAGAGTCCAGTGCATTCTTGGTGATTTAAGAGGCAGTGTGTTTTAAGAGAGGTGTGATGTGATGTCCTCCTTCAACCATGTAGATTACTTTCTCCACTTCCAAATTAGAAGCAGAATGAATTAGGAATAGGAATAAAGCAAGGAAGCTATCTAGACTTATTTATCATGACATTTCTGTTCTGAGCTCTCCCTTGGAAAAGGTTTGCTAAATCTATTTTTCTTACTAGCTCTGTCATAATCTATTATTCTTCCTGGGCCGATTATAACCTATTATATTTACTAAGTCTATTATTCTTACAAAGATCATTTTGATCATTTGTCAAGGAAAAACTACATCGCTATTAGACATACCTTAACTGTTTCATTGATCAAACTTTCTGTTCTATTTTAAGGCTTCATTGTAAGGTATGGAGCAGGTTTGGCTTTGAACACAGTGAGCAGATGAAACATTACTCCTTTCTCAAAAGAGACTCTTAGCAGGCATTCAAAAATCCCCATCCTGCTTCTTTTCATTAGATCACTGGTCAGTCCTCTATAGTTTCAAGCCAAATGATTTCAAAGGTTCAAGACACCTCTTAGATCACAATGCCTCCAGGCAGAACCATCTGAGAGGGAGAAATACTAACACAGTGACAACAGAACTCTGCTGAAGTTAGGTATGGCTGTGGGAATGGGAGCTCCTGGAAGGTGGGCAATAGTCTATAAGAATCAGAATATAAGGGGCACCTGGGTGGCTCAGTGGGTTAAAGCCGCTGCCTTCGGCTCAGGTCATGATCCCAGGGTCGTGGGATCGAGCCCCGCATCGGGCTCTCTGCTCTGCGGACAGCCTGCTTCCTCCTCTCTCTCTGCCTCTCTGCCTACTTATGATTTCTGTCTATCAAATAAATAAATAAAATCTTTTTTAAAAAATCAGAATATGATTTATGTGTCCCCCTTTTCCCTGCCAGGGACAGAGGACACTGAGCTGGACACACAATGTGAGCCAAATAACCTTATGTTGTTTTCAGCCACAGAGATTTTAGGACTCTTGGTTTCTACAATATAATCTAACCTATCCTGCCTGATCAGAAAATGTACAAACACAACTGACTACGTAAGAGGCACACTCACGGAGACATGCCTACTAATCCTCTCATCTTGGTCAACAATTTCCAGAAGCTAGCCGTTTAGTGGTTTACAGAAATGAAGCTCTGAATTGTGGTCAACAACACAATTGTTTTAACAGACTGGTGGAAAGATTCAAAGCGATATTCCTCTATCCCACTGTGAGGGTGAGAATCATGATTCCCAAATCTGTATTTCTAGCTGGAATTCTCCTCACCTGTGGATAGACGAATCCACTGACCCCTTGTGGAGAATCCAGAGCAGACTGTCTTTCCCTCAGCATCAGGCACTGCCCACGTCTGTTGGAGAGCTGGTGCTGACCTCAAATTGAGAACACTTGGGATATACCATCCATCCAAATAGCCTTCAGGATCAAAGGCATATATTATCTGTCCCTCAAGTCTCCATGGAGGGAGGGCTCTTGTACATGACATGCACAAGATGGGCTGATGCCCATCTTGTACATGTCATGAACATTACTATTTTAATAAAAGAACCACACATGCTCTAAATCTTACTAGTAATAAATAATAATGATGATCATATGTTGAGTGCTTTCTAAGTGGCACCCTGATGAGCACTTTATAGCTCTCATTTTATTTAGTCCACACAAATTAACTAGGTAGAAACTAAAAGCTCCTGTTCTACAAATGAAAAACAAACAAACCCAAACCCCCAAACTTAGAGCTGTCCAATAACTTGCCTAAGGTCAGCCAGCCGAGAAACAGCAGAAATATGTCAAGCTCAAAGCTGTGCACTTAGATGGGGCACACTTGGCCCCCTCTCCTGGCCATAGTGCTATGTCTCTCAACACCCCCACCCAAGATCTAAAACCCTGGAGTTTTCCTAGTCTTCGTTGTGTTGCCAGTGACCTGATGACATCATTTTTGGTCTCAAACCAACTTTGCTTTAGTATATTCCCTGGGAGAATGAGGCCTTCAACACCTGCTTACTTTCTTCCTGCCTCCACAGAGGAGGGTCTGAGAAACTAAAGGAAAAACAAAACAAAATGATCCACAGGGAAAGAAAAAAAAATGGATCGAGAGACGTTATTTTTCTCTTTGATAACTGTGTGGGACTAACTAGTAACGGAGGAAAAGAAAACTGATCTGTGGGCTCGTAAGACAGCCGGAGGCGGAAATAGACCCTGTGAGCCCAAGAAGGGGGAGGAACCAGAGTTGGCAGCCAGGAAACAAAAGACAGGAAACAGGATTTCTTTTTTCCAAAGTCCAGAACAAAGCTGACGAAGAGTTTGGCAGGAAGAGGGGCCACCATTTCATACTTAAAGTGGAAAAAATACCAAGGGCTCAAAACTGAAGATATTTGGGAATGGATGAGTCATAGAAGAATGGTGATAAATAATCTTTGCTTTCTGAGAACACACACTTAATACTCCTGCTCAGCATTCTTTTATTATTTGGCTGCAGTCCTCTTGCTTTCTATGCGAAGCCAGGAAAGGGCAGGAAGGTTCTCACCTTGCTCATGATGGGATACTCAACCTGGAAATCTAAGCTCTGTTTCCTCCTCTCTGTTCCCTCTTTCCTCCTACAGTGCTGTCCCTCTTCTTGGAATGCCTATCCCACTGCCATTAGCATACATAATTCTTCATTTGTAGGTCTCAGCGGATATATCACACCCTCAAAGGTGCTTTCTCCAACCTTCATTCTGTAGCAGAATGTGCTAGTTGCCTATCCAGGATCCATCTCCCTCCTTTCTCAATGACAATATTCTCATTTTGTTGGTGGTGAAGTTTCAGTTAAAAGGTATATTTCCCAGCCTCCCTTGCAAGTGGGTGACCACGTGACAAAGTTTGAGCCAATGAAATGTGAACAGAAGCTGTTAGCTTGTACTAACAGGCCAATTCAACAGAGCTGGCTAGCTCTGTTTGCACTTGGACCCTCTTCCTTGCCTGAGTCTGGACTCTGTAATGGTGAACAGCACTCTAGCATCCTTGGCCTACACATGAAGTGCCAAGGACTATATGCTAATGATGGTACATCAGAAAGCTGGAAGGAATCTAAGACCATGATGACATTTGTCTCTGAAGAGACAAAGGAGAAAATAAGTAACATCTAGATCAACAAAGTAAAATATATATTTGCCTTTTTAACCCAAGCTGGTTTTGTTGCTGTATCATTCCCTAGAGTAAGTTTTTGCAGGAGACAATGACATAGCTTTTATGTAGGGGTTCACTGAAAAGACAGCATCGTGATAAAATTGTGAGGATTTGAGAATTATTAACCATGGACACTATTGTGATGACAGTAATGCTTGGGGAACATCTCCTTTATCTCTAGCCTCTCAAAGTAATGAAGTAATTTCATACACAACAATTTCGCTGCCTAGTAATGCGCAGGCTTCAAGCATATTGACTCTTCTCCATGGGAGAACATTATCCAAATACAACTTTTGTCTCATGTTTACTTATGTGTGTTTAGGCTTAGTTTAATTTCTTCTTCTGGAAAATATTTTCAAGTTTTTACTTTGGTAGGAAAATGTTACCTGGATAAAATATGTATTAAAATAGGGTCACACTTGTTCCCACTTACCATTTAATAAATTTGCATAGACAGTACACAGTTGTATAAAGCATACATCATGAAACTTCAGTTGGTGAGTATAAAAGTGGCCATAATCCCCTGATTTGCAAACAGCCTTTAACTTGGTTTGGACTCCCCAAAGAGCAGACCAAGAAACAAAGACTTGAGAGCAAATAGTTCCTTTAAGAGGTGCAGGGACACTGGGACAGGGTCGGGGAGGTGACAGAGGAAAGGCAGGCAGCCAACAAGGGTGTATTTGTACATCTGCAGCTACACCAAGCGACTGGGACTCAATTGTCCCAAGAAACTCTGGGAAATAGTATAAAAGGCATGCTTCTGAAGTATCCCACCAGAGTGGGAAGGGGGGAACTGGGCTACTTTTACACCAATTCCTATTAGTCACTGTTCAAGGCTACTCTCAGGATGTGAATTCCCCGGCAGCCCCAGAGCAGGGCAGAGGGGCCTCTGTGTCTGAAAAAAGCCTTTGGGCACAGAGGTATACATCCTGGCAATGAGAAGGGGCGAAAGTACAAGAAAGCAGCAAGGTCTAAAGGACATTGACAGTCAATGCTACAGCCCCTTCAAGTAAATCTCAGGCATCAATGTCCAATTTCATCAGTGACAGATAAGTTTTTAGATGGTACAAGGACAAGCCTTTTTATTTTTAATAGTTATAAATTAAACTTAAAATTTCCTTTACTTAATGCAGAACATGCTGGGTTTCCCATTTGTGGAACTGATGTAACAAACAGACTGTAAAAGAAATCAAATCCAACAAAGATGATCAACAGATTTAAAGAACACAGAAAACAGTAATTATATGGATGGTATGCTAATATGCAGAAGTAATGGGAAATTATAGAAGTTTGGGGATCCCTGAGGGGTACTGTACAGCTAGTGGAACAGAAGCATAAAATCAGGCTGCTGAGTGTTCAGTATATATCTACTGTGTACCCAGCATTCTTCTAGAATATAAGAGATTTAGAGCACATGAACACTTCATGAAGGACCTTAGCAGTAGTGGCAGCAGCGGGGGTGGTGGCAGCACCACTAGTAGTGGTGGTAATAGTGGTAGTGATAGCAGTAGAAGTAGTAGGGGTAGTAGTGGTGGCAGTACGTGTAGCAGTGGTGGTAGCAGGGATGGTAGTGGTAGTAGTGGTAGTAGCAATAGTTGTAGTAGTGGTAGTGGTGGTAGCAGGACTAGAAGGAGCAGCAACAGTAGCAATGCCAGTTACACCAAGGGGCTGAGGCCCAGCACTGTGCAGGGTCTTGGCTTGGCACGATAAAGAGTTCAAGAGCAAGCCACCTAGAAACAGGGGACCGAGATTTACTAAGTACAGAAGTAAGAAAGGAGCTCCTTCACAGACAAAGTAGCAGTCTCTCCTCCCAGATGAGAAAAGAACCCTACCCCCTTTGCCTCTAAGGGTTTTATAACATTTTTTTTTACATTTATTTATTTATTTATTTGAGAGAGAGACAGAGAGAATGAGCAGAGGGAGAAGGAGACAAACAGACTCCCTGCTGAGCTGGGAGCCCAATTCGGGCCTTGATCTCCGGACCCTGAGATCATGGCCTGTGCAGAAATCAAGGGTCAGGTGCTTAACAGACAAGCCTCCCAGGAGCCCCCAGGGTTTTACAAGTTTTTAAAAATCAAGTAACCGTACAAGGAGGGGCTGACTAACTTGGGGTTCATCACTTATGTTGAGCAGTTAGCTTTTCCAGTGTCTTAGGGTTGTGGAGTTCCTCTCAGGGAACAATTTTTATGAATGTTCAACTTTGGGGGCTTTTACCGTCAGAGGGAGTGAGGTCTCATGGCCTCCCGTGAGCCGGATCTCGTGATTCTTTTTATGACCTGCTATCTTCCAGGTTAAGGGTCAACCTACAAGCAGAACGGCTTTATCTGGGTCAGCTTGTCTCCTGAGTGGCCCTTCCCTCCTGTACCAGTAGCGGGAGCACCAGTGCAGTGATGGTGACAGTCAGAAGGTATACACTTACCACCTCCTCACTTTCCATCCTCGGGGAAGCTGCACCAGCCTTCCTAACATTCACGAAACAATTAAAGGGTTATCTTTGCAGACTATGAGAGGCAAGGAGGATACCAGGAGATGGTTTCATCAGGGTTTCCAAGAACGGAAAAGCAGCCTTCCCTGCAGAATCAGCAAAGACAGTGAGAAGTGTCGTGGCCTGTCAGTAACCCCAGTGTGAGAATAAGGAAGGCACAGCCATAGCTTCTTCAAGTACCAAGCCCTCTCTTACTCCACCCAAGCTACAGAGCCAGCCTCAGCAGCTGGGGACAGGAAGGACAGGAAGAGAGCTGCAGACAACGTTGCCACGCTGCCCCCAAAATGCGCTGTCTTGAGAGGCTGTCTTATTGTGTAAGATGACATAAGATCCAGATGGCAAGCTTTGGATTTGTAACTTCCTATGCAGAAGTCACATTTTCCAGTACATTCTAATTCTATTTAGGGTGTGTGTGATGGCCAAATGTCATTAACAATGGCCAGGCATGAAAATGAAGAGGGTCATTAGGCTAGATGGGCCTGGCAGCTGCAGCCGCTCTGTGCACTTGGAGGGGAGGCACAGGGCACAAAAGCCAGCGCAGGGCTGCATCTAAGCGTCCCGTGGCCTCCAGGAACCTGCATGCTTCTGTAAGCACAAATCTGGATTGACAGCAACATCACATTCAATCAAGGCCTGCTCTCACCCTGAGAGCCATAGACTTGCTACCAAAAATGCCTCAAATGGCTACACTCAGAAAACAAATAGGTACTTATTTGCATTAGAACTTGAATTTGCATGCTGTTGGCCTCACTTAGGTACAGAGAAAGGAACTGAATGTAGTCTGTGCTCCCATAGTTCTACATCCTTCTGGTCTCAGGCTGGGTCAGCTAAGGCTAGAACAATGAACCAGGGGGCAGGCAGGGGAGAGGTGGTTTACCAATCAGATGCCCTGGGTCTGAATGCTGATTCTGCCTCTCACTCCAGCATGAGATCTGGGGAAATCTGCTTAGCTTCCCAGAGTTCTTTTTTGGTAAAATGGGCACAGTGAAAGTCATAGGATTGTCATGAGAAATAAGGCAAATTTTTAGCTGGGTGCCTGACATACACTAAGTGTATAAGAAATGCATGCTTATGGGGGTGCTGGGGTGGCATGGCCAGTTAAGCTGTCAGGTCGGCTCAGGTCATGATCTCAGGGTGGTGAGATAGAGCCCTGCTATGAGGGGCTCACAGAGAGTCTTCTTGAGATTCTCTCCCTCTTCCTCTGCCTCTCCCCTGCTCCTGCTTGGGCTTCTCTCTCTAACATAAATAAATAAGTCTTTAAAAGAAAAGAAAGAAATGCATGCTCCTAAGTATGACTGGTTTTTATTGTAGCCATCTTTACTTAAGATTTTGATGTTCTTCCTTGCTGCAGAACAGGAAAGGGTCCAGTTAAACAAATGCACAAGGAGACATTATACTGAGGTGGCTTGAATGCCCTGGTGGCCTAAGTAAGCAAGCAAACCACAATCTAAGCCGGCAACTGCCGCAAGGGTACAGAAATGGAGGACAACCAATCACAAACAGCCATGTAGGCTTCACGCCAGAGCTCATCAAATGCCTTCCTCCTTTGCTTCTACAGCATCTCTGTCTTTCCCTGGCTCCTGGCCCTGGAGCACTCATAACCAATTCCAGTCTGGAGCTGCCTGATTCCAGAGGGTTTTTGCCCAAATAAACTCTTCAAGATTTTAATATGCCTCACTTTGCCTTTTAATAGTATAAGGAGGAATAGACAGAAAAATGGGGACAGGATTCAACCCGAGGCAAACCTGATAAGACGAAAAAAGAAGAGAGAGATGGGAGAAGAATGGGTGAGGATCTACGACACCCAACAGGAATGGAAATTGGGAAAAAAAAAAGAGCGTGTCAGGACAGTACTCTTGTACTCATAAACACAAATTAATCTGACCACAACAAACAACTTGGTGGGAAGCTGCATATGTTTATTCCTAAATAAAAAGGGAAATGAGGCAGAGTTTAATTCAAATGTTTACTGGAAGCAGGAAAAGGAGCCCAAACTGCTTTTGTAGGCAATATCAAAACACTAACAGTGATGGAAGTCTTCTTGGAGGGATGGCCTTCCCCCGCTGTGGCCACAGTCTCCCCCGGACCACCGTGACAGCTTCTCAGTGGCCTCCTGCTTCCACCTGCACAAACCATTCTCTGCTCAGACGTCAAAGTTATCTTTTAAAAATATCACTCAGATTACATGACCACTCTGTTTCCAATCCTAAGGGCTTCCCAATGGACTTAAAATACTATCTATACTCCCCACCATGGCCTGAAAGTCATGATCAGGTCTTTGTGTACTTCCTTCTCTGGCCCCATCTCACACCACCATCTTGCTGACAATTCTGTAACAGGCCAAGCTCCTTCCTACTGCAAGGTGTTCCCTCCTGCTGGACCACCCCCACCCACATCTTCAACCGGCTGGCTTCTTAGCGTGTGATGCTCAATTCAGCCACCACCTCCTGGAAGAAGCCTTCTTCAAACACCTAACCCAATGTGAACTCCCCTGCTCTATTCTCTGTCCCATTACTTTGATTTATTCTCGTTCTGGCATTTTAACACTAGGCAAAATCACCTTCTATGTGTGTTTAGCACTTGTGATCCGAACCCCTCCCCCCAATACACACACATGAGGATGGGAGCCTCTGGAGAGAGGAAACTTGTTCACCAATGAATCTGAGGGACTAGAGTGGCATCTGACACCAAGAAGACATTTCTTGAACAAGTAAATAAATATGAATATAAAATTCACTCTCTTACAAACCCCTCTACCCCATCTCCCAGCTGTGGAAGGGTTTGTGGCACTGAGCTAAAAGATGTCCAGGAGTGCCCGGGTGCCTCAGTTAGGCATCTGACTCTTGATTTTGGCTCAGGTCATGATCTTGGGCATTGGGGCTCTGTGCTCAGTGGGGAATCTGCTGGAGATTCTCTCTTTCCCTATCCCTCTGCCCCACCTCTGCTCATGTTCCCTTTCTCACTCTCAGATAGGTAGATAGATAGATAGATATCTTTTTAAAAAGATAAAAGCAGAAGTTGTCCAAAGCCAACCTGTCCTTCTCTTTTTAATGAATATCTTACCAAGTTCTTACCCAATGGAAGGGGTGCTTAGCAGGACTACCGTATAAGGGGTCTGACTTTAGGGAAACAAGCAGGATTTTCTTCAGCAGAGGGAGATCTGCAGATTGGTGAGACTGGCCTTAAGAGATATTCTCTTGTAGATCCCTGAGATCACAGAGACCTGGGGCATGAAAGGAGGGAGGGGAGAGAGCTTCGTGGTGGGCTCAGGGATGCAGGCCCCAGGTGTGGAGGCTCAGCCTGGGACTTGTGCACCCTGGGAGGCATGGAAGTGCAAGGTCAGCAGGTCACAGGTGCTCACCTGAGCCTGGACGAGGCCCAAGCCTCCGTCCACTGTGTCACCTATAGTGGTGTCCCCAGTGTGTGGGCACTGTGTGAAACCTGGGCATGGAGGAACTGGAGAAATAATCAAAACTGACTTTCCTGAAAGCCTAATGGAATGAGGGATTAGAGTTGGGTTTCTTTTGATTTTTTACAAAAATAACTGAGTAATGGGACATTTCAGACACATCTGAGTTTTGGCAGTTGATTACTACTGCAATATCTACTATAGAAACACCCACACTTCTGGCAGCTTTCATTCAGTAAGACATTCCAGTGCCAGGCCTGGCCTGGGTACTCTGTATATCTTACTCCCCTTAAACCTCAAAATAAAGATATGAAGGAGGTTCTTTCTATCATCTACCTATCTATCTATCATCTATCATCTATCTATTAGCCAGTTTCAGAAGCCGAGGTGCAGTGATACTTGGTAGCCAGCTCCAGGTCCATCTGGGGCACATGGTGGAGAGTGGTGCTTGCATCCCCCTTGCCACCGAGAGATGGCTCCACTTTGAGATCAGTCCCCTTGGGACCCACATTTCTACGCTTACCCCCTTGCAAGGTTTGTGAAGAATCCCTGCTCAAAAGCCAACCCCCAGCCTAGGTCATTCAGCTTTGGTTCTTTGTCCTGCTGCTAGAAACAAGGGCGGGCGCGAGCCTGAACGGTCACAGCAACCTGCTCTCTGGGAGGAACAAGGCGTTCTGTCCTGCAAGACTGCAGGGCAAGCGAAGGGGGTATCACTTTCCTCCAGAGATTTGAGCTGGGATAGTTTTCACCATGAAGAGGCAACAACGGGAAAGTGCCTAGGGAGAGTGGGCTGGGCCTGTTGTCTTCCTCTGTCTCCAAAACCTGTTGGAGGCACCCTAGGGGACATAAACAGTACCTGATTTTTTCCTTTTCCTAGCCCACCCACTGCATGACATTAAGGGTTGTTTTCGTGCCTCAAAGACACAAAGGTCTCTTCCTCAAATACCTGGAGATCAGTCAAGCAGCCATATGCCACATTAAAAAAACAAAAAACAAAAAACAAAAAAAACGAAAGAAAGAAATGCTCGCACTCTCCCAGCAAAGAACAGTAGTCTATTACATAATATTCCATTTTCTTCATGATCAGGGCTTCCTGTGTGCCCCCTTAACCACTCCTCCTCAGGGTGCCCACCCCCTGCCATGCATGGCCAGTGTAGTCCTCCTGCCCAATACTGAGGATATTTCCTGGGATTGAGGAAAGGCCCCGGAAAAAGAGTTCATATGGAAGCACTTGAGAGTTAATAATTTCATTCTTAGAAAGTGAGGGTGGGACAGGGATAGGGGTGAGGAGTGTAGTCTAAAAGGTGAAGCCTGGGGCACCTGTGTGACTCAGTGGGTTAAAGCCTCTGCTTTCAGCTCCGGTCATGATCTCAGGGTCCTGGGATCAAGCCCCGCATCGGGCTCTCTGCTCAGTGGGGAGCCTGCTTCCTCCCTCTCTTTCTGCCTGCTTCTCTGCCTACTTGTGATCTCTGTCAAATAAATAAAAATCTTTTAAAAATAAATAAATAAAAGGTGAAGCCTGGAAAAGATTGTGTTTTGCACTGAAGAATGGCTCCCGTGGTTAGTCACGTGGTTAGTGGACTTTGTGCTCCACAAAGTCAGGGTGGGAGCACAGCTGAGATCCGGTCACCTGTCAGTACAAGTCACAATCCCGTGTCCTGCCAGTTTGCATCCCTGAGACCAGGCCTGCACCCAGGGCCAGTGAGGAGAATGGGGGTGGGGAGGATGACAGGGGTAGGCAGCCCAGGACAGGTATATGGCTGGGCTTCTAGGCCAAAAGGGGGCCTCTAAATCGGATACTTGGAGGTTTGGGGCATTTACATATTCTCGATGGGCTCAGTCAACCAGAGTTCTTAGCAGTCAGGGCGGCCTCAGACTGGGAGACCAGGAAAAGGCTGCTCGGCTCTCATGCTACTACAAGAAGCAGGAGAGGGGATGGTGTGTGGTTGATCAACAGCCCACTAGCCCCTCCATATGTCTGTGCCCAGACAAATGCTTTCCAGAACTGCTCCCAACCAGGACTGTGCACAGTGGGGTCCTTGGCATGAGGCCTCTGACTCTGGCTCAAGAACTCTCCACTAGCCAGCTAAAACTTTCTTAGAACCACTCTGCGGTCAGAGACTCTTCGTGACCATCTTCCTTCCCTAGGTCTCTTTGAACAGATCTCCAACCGGTAGGACAGTCTGAAGGCTTGCCCTGCCCAATTCTGCTCCCTCCCCTTGTCCCAAATAAATTTTGTGAACTTTATCACATCTTGGCATCTGCTTCCCAGAGAATCCAAACAAGCACAGGACTGGTTGGAGAAAGCGGGCAGAAAGATGGGGCGCTGCCTCACTCACCACCAGGAAGACAAAGAGGACACCATCTTGAGTAGATCATGGGGTCCAGAGTCCCTGGTGCAGGTGGCCACCTCTTTGCAGTGTCACTGGTGGGGGCCTGGGCAAGTGGAAGGGCACAGTCTGAAGATGGGAAGAAGCAGGCTTCTGAACAATATTGGGGAGCAGTTTGGGTGCCGTTTACAAGAGCACCAGAGTTTGTTGGGTTCTTGCTAAACTGTCTTGAAGCTTGGCCAGGAGGGAGAAACTGAGGGTCATTAATAAACAGTTAAACAAACAGTTAAAGGCTAAGTATGACAGCCAGAGGGCTTAGCTGGGAGCTGACAAAGACGCTCTTATTTCCTGCAAGGGAAAAGCTAACAGAGCTGAGGAACCCAAGCAGAACTCCATTGTTGGGAGCTTCTGAGCTGCAGAGACTTGCATGAGCTCAGCTCAGACTGGTTGTGAGGCTGAGGTCAAAGCCATGGCTGGAAAACCTTGGCCCTAAAACATGGGATGGAGACGTTCAAATGGATGCTCTGGCCTTGTTCACCTCCAGGGGGATGCCTCCCTCCCCCATGCAGTGCCCCTGCAGGGCCAGAGGGTGCTGCAGAGGCCTCTCCCTGCAAGTCCTTAAGGAGCTGCTCTGACTTTCTCATAGCTAATGTGAAACTCCAGGATACGCTGGGCTTCATCAGGGAGGAAATTAACTCTACAAAGAGAGCTGTATGAATCAGCACATATCACCTGTCGCTCCAGAAGGACCTCGGGGATTAAATTGAGGGTTCTTAATCAAGGGACAAGAATGGAGGACTCAAAAATACTTTGACTTGGAGACGCTTTCTTGGGACACAGAATTTCATGTCTGAAGGAGCCCAGGGGTTGAGGCAAAGCTGCTTTAGGGTTCCTATGGCAAACGGCCTCCAACATGGCCCTGTGCCTCCTGGTACTCCTCTTCCTATGGGATCCCTTCCCACTGAGTATAGGTTGGACTTACGGGCTCACTTCTACCATGGAGAACACTGCAGAAGTGATGGGATGTCACTTTCCTGAGTAGACTGGCTTATGACTTGGGCTTTCTGAGGCTAGCCTTTCCCTCCTAGAGTCCAGCCGCCATGTAAAGAAGTTCAGACTGTCTCGCAGGAGAAGCCACATGGGGAAGAAAGGTCCTGGAGGATGAGAGGCCACGTGGAGGAGAATGGAGGCATCGTAGCCAGCACCATAGGCCAGCCATGTGATGAGCCTTCTTGGAAGCATGGCCTCCAGACCCTCATCAAGGCTTCAGTTGATACAACCCCTGGCTGACACCTTGACGGCAAGCTCACGAGAGTCCCTAACCCAGAAGCATCCAGCCAAGCCACTTCCAACCAGACCCACAGACAGTGTGACATAATGTGTATTTGTTGTTTTAAGCCACTAAGTTTAAGCCACTAAGAAATTTGTCCACCACAACAAAACCAACGGTGCTCAGAAGCCCAGAGAAAGTGATGGCCCACAGGGAACACAGTCCTTCACTCTGAGAGCCAGGAGAAGGAGACCAGCTGGCTCAGGAGCAGGACTATAGCTCACCCAAGTAGGAGCCCTGGCCCAGCAGCAGGCTGGAGGGGCCGTGTGCATTACCCAGTATCAGTAAGGCCTAAGGTACACAGCAGATGACTCCTGCTGAGCTGAACATGTGTTTTTTTCTCATCAGAAAAGAGGATCAGAAACAGTTGCCATTATCATGAAACTGACCACAATGATAGTTCTGCTTCCAGGCTCTTTTACTCTCTCACCTTCTGTCAAATACACTTCAGACAGCTAGCTGGGTCCCCGGCACACCCCCCGGGACATCACATGGTCTCATCAGGCCGAGGACAGCAGGCTGATCAGACAGGATGAGGAAGAAGCAGCCAAACACTGGAAGCCTTGGTAAGACAAGTGCAGCCTGCAGGGTGGGGTAAGAATGTTTTGAAGGTTCAGGGACCAGCCACACCACTGGGAGGCTTTTAGGGGTCCAGTGGTCAGAGGCATCCCAGAATATCTCCTTTAAAGCAAAAGACAAATTTCAGAAAGACCATGTGGGAGAATCATGATGCAATCCAGGGATTCTAGAGCAAGAGCATGTAATCTACGGCAGACAAGCATGCAGTCTTGGAGAAACATTGCTGATGCATTGCTGACTCTGTAGAGACAGAACACTTGACCACTGGGAATAAAGTGATCAGGTGTCTGCAGGTGCCTCTGATGAGCTTGGTTCCATCAGGTCCACCAAGTCATCACACTGGGTGGGGCCAGCAGCAGTCCTGCTGTTGGAAATGGTGTGTTTGGGATCAAACTGCATGGACATAAAGACTAGACTTCCAAGTAACCTAGCACCGTGTGACAGACGCCTCTGAGCTGGCCTGCACCTATGCGTGTTGTGTGGCCTTAAGAGCAGCTGAAGGAGGGCGAAGAAGCCCTAGCTTGGTTTAACATAGGTTGGTCTGACATAAAGAAAAAATGAATGTTGGCTGCATTACAGACACATTCAAGAATGGGGTTGAATGGAT
>ML098471.1:0-19485 GCA_003697995.1 Taxidea taxus jeffersonii | reverse complement strand
TCTAAATGCCAAGACCCCATAAACAGAATAAATTAATAGATAAAAGCTTGAGCTTAAAATACTCTGAATTGGTGATGATTTGGGCATTAACATGTCTATTACCTCCTTTTCCTGAAGAAAGTCATCCTTATGCTTATTATAGGAATCTGAAATGGGGATTGGAAAAAGCATCGCAATGTTTAGAAAAGCTTAACCTATGTAAACCTTTCTCAGAGTTTAGTCCTTTTTAGCTTAGTTTATGTTGCCATAAAGGAGGCATCACATGATCAATAACAACTCCTAGAAATCTGCCAGCCAGGCTGTTCCTGGTCCTCACTGTATTCCTGGAGTAGTCACCGTCTCTACAATGCATACATTACATTTGACATATAGTATTTATGCTTATCGCAAATATTTTGTCATTTAGATTTTGATTATTTATGAAGTTTCATTATACATAAAATTTTAAATTATGTTCAAGGGTAACCCATATTTATTTAGTTTTATTAAGTGTTTCAGATTATACTAAATTATTGGCACATGCTATTTTATTTCTGTAAATCACAACTAAAGTACGTGAAATACTCTCTTTTTTCCCCAAATGATGAAACTGAGGCACAGGGAAGTTCCACATCTTGTCCAAAGTCACGCATCAACCGGTAAGTGGCAGAGATGGTCTCTAAAAGCCAGATCATTTGACTGCAGAGCCCACTTTGTTATATTATTTTCTACATTTCCTTTGAGGTTTTGTCTCAAAAGACTTGACCCACTTTAATATTCGATAATTTCCCTTTCTTAACACTATTCTCTTTGATTAACTCTCCAGTTCTTTTCCTTCTTTTTTCTCCTGCTTTTCTCCCCCATCATTCCCCTCAGTTTGTCTTTCATCCCCAACTCCTACATTCTCTTTATTTCATCTGGGATTTATATGAGTGATGGTGTCAGGTATTTAACTGTTTGAACAGTTAAACAATTACTCTGATAATACTTATTAAATAATCTGTCATTTTGTCAATGATTGATTGATCGGTTTTTAAAGATGCTCTAACCCAATGTGGGACTTGAACTCATGACTCTGAGATGAAGAGTCATGTGTTTCACTGACTGAGCCAGCCAGGAGCCCCATCAGTGATTTAATATGCCACCTGTATCATGTGGAAAATAAACAACCCTGTTGTGGATTTTATTTCACTGTCTGTCCATTGCTATTGTGCTATACTATTATGCCACATAATTTAAATATTTTAATTCTGTAATGTCCTATTACAAAGACTTCATCCCAATAAAAAAGTATTTTAAGTTCAAAAAGTTGACTACAGTGCTCATAGGTTCTGCCATATACACCTCTTCTTTTTTTATTCTTTCCTTTATTTAGTAGTTTTCAAATAATGAGTTGATTCCCTTATACTCTAAAGGGAATATTTGGGGGATTTGGGGCAGTATCATTATAAACTGATGGATTTTAAAATACAGATGTGCTCTACTTATTCACCTTTGGACAGTGAAAGTCTCTTTAAGCTTTATCCTGGATTATTTTAAATCAAACCTGAACAGTTTTCAGTAATTTCCGTATGTTCTATGATCCAGACTCATTTTCCACATTTCTTTTTTTTTTTTTAAAGATTTTATTTATTTATTTGACAGACAGAGATCACAAGCAGGCAGAGAGGCAGGCCCAGAGAGAGAGGAGGAAGCAGGCTCCCGGCTGAGGAGAGAGCCCGATGCAGGGCTCGATCCCAGGACCCTGGGATCATGACCTGAGCCAAAGGCAGCGGCTTAACCCACTGAGCCACCCAGGTGCCCCTCCACATTTCTTACCCCAGAGCAGGAATCAGCCAGATCTTCAAGGATCTTTGGTTAATTTTATTGTTAAGTAGTTCATGATCTGGGCATTAGCCATGCTCATTGCTATTGTTTGGTCATGGTTTCTAGGTTTTTATAATGAAAAAGAAAATAGATCATGACTTCATTCTGATATTTCCATTGCAATTTAAGATTATTGTCTTTGGCATTGCCTAATTAATTTTAGGTTTGATCTCTTTGATACTGAAAAAATCTTTGTTAGAATAGTCATTTATTTGGTGCACACACACACACTTTGAGTTTTAATGTAATTTTTTCCAAAAACACACATGTATATGGTATTAAGATCAAACCAGCAAAGCAAGTTGTATTTGGAAAAGTAGAATTTCTATCCATTTTTGCCTCACCCTATAAAATAGGATATCACAAAATATGGTTTTTCTTCCATTTTTAAATAAAGGAAATATCTATCCATCCATCCATCCATCCATCCATCTTCCCTAGAAACTTTCTCCTCTCTTGGTTAAATATTGACATTTTCTTCTTATTTTTTTTTAACTTAACAGTACATCCCAAAGATCATATAAAACAGCATATAAACATAAATTTTTAATTGCATAGTAGTTTATTGTGTGTTCATGGTTCATTTAACTAGTCCCCTATCGATGGCCATTTGGGTCAGTCTTTTACTATGACAAAATCCTGTAATGAACACCATTTGTGAATGTGGTTTTTTTTCTACTTTTGGAACATACCATTGCTAAATAATTCTAGAACAGAGATTGCTGGGTCAAAGAGTATAGGTATGTATAATTTTGCTACAAATTTTGCACCAAATTTTTGTGCAAGTCTACATTTCCACTGGTAATTTATGAGAGTGTCTGTATCTTTGCAGTCCCAGCAACACTGTATTTTGTCAAATTTTGGCATTTGGCAATCTGACAGATGAGCAATTTTATTTCAGTATAGTTTTTAATTTTTATGCTTTTTACTATGAGTGCCAGTGAACACCTTTTCATATGTTAAGGACATATGAATACAATTACAGGATTATACATTCCTGTAAATTGATGCTTTTATCTGTTTTTCCCATTAGCCCATAGGGTTTTTAAAATTATTATTTAGAAATTCTCTTATTATCAAGATTAAGTCTTTCACTGTAATTTGTATGTAAGTTGAAAATTGTTTTGGTACTTGAAAAATTATATTTTATCTAATTTATATAACATAAATTTATATATAATCTATAATTTTATAAGATATAAAAGATAGTTTTCCCTTGTTGATTATGAATGTTTAAGTTATTGTTAGGTAAATCATCCTTATTTCCAGATTACAAAATAATTAATCTATATTTTCTTCTAGTATTTACAGGTTTTATTTTTCACATTTAAAATCCTGATTCATATTGATTTTTTTGGATATGTGGTATGAGGAATAAACCAATGTTTAATTTCTCTCTTGGTTATTCATATATCCCCTATCTGTTCATCAAGAAGTTCATTTCTACCCCACTGATATGAGATGTCATAATACTACATATTAAATTTTCATATGTGAGTCTATTTCTGATTCTATTCACACTGTTCTCAATTATAAAGACTTTGCATTTTTTTTTTTTTTGGTTCTTACAAATGAACTTTATAATTAACTTCTCTGGGTCCAGGAAAACAAATACAGTTATTTGTTATTTGGGGTCTTATTATATTTACATATTAACTTATGAATAATATGTTTTTTTCTTTTAATCACCATACAGTACATTATTAGTTTTTTTTTACAGATGTACTTTTTAAAAAATTTTTATTTATTTATTTAATTTTTTTCAGTATAACAGAATTCATTGTTTATGCACCACACCCAGTGCTCCATGCAATACGTGCCCTCCATAAAACCCACCACCAGGCTCCCCCAACCTCCCACCCCCCACCCCTTCAAAACCCTCAGAATGTTTTTCAGAGTCCATAGTCTCTCATGGTTCAAATCCTCCTCCAATTTCCCTCAACTCCCTTCTCCTCTCCATCTCTCCATGTTTCCGTGTTATTTCTTATGCTCCACAAATAAGTGAAACCATATAGACTCTCTCTGCTTGACTTACTTCACTCAGCATAATCTCTTCCAGTCCCGTCCATGTTGATACAAAAGTTGGGTATTCATCCTTTCTGATGGAGGCATAATACTCCATAGTGTATATGGACCACGTCTTCCTTATCCATTTGTCCGTTGAAGGGCATCTTGGTTCTTTCCACAGTTTGGCAACCATGGTCATTGCTGCTATGAACATTGGGATACAGATGGCCCTTCTTTTCACTACACCTGTATCTTTGGGGTAAATACCCAGTAGTGCTATTGCAGGGTCATAGGGAAGTTTTTAATGATGTTGAAGTTCTTTCCAAGAACATGGTATGTCTTTCAGTTTGTTAAAATTTG
The DNA here is from genome assembly GCA_003697995.1 of Taxidea taxus jeffersonii. Classification (NCBI taxonomy): domain Eukaryota; kingdom Metazoa; phylum Chordata; class Mammalia; order Carnivora; family Mustelidae; genus Taxidea; species Taxidea taxus. The sequence continues at coordinate 15,273 of ML098471.1, read as the reverse complement.
CTTTTCTTTCAGAGTGTTTTATAATTTTCCTTATAAAATTTTTGCATGTCTTTTCTTAACTTTTATTTTCTTTTTTTGCTATTGTAAGTAGAGTCTACTCTTTGAATATATCTTCCAGATAGTTTCATTTGTATGTTTGACGTTTCCAGCTTTTGTGCAGAGGTATTACAAGCTGCAAGTGTATTTAATTTTACTTAATTTTTATAGTAGGACTTTCATAGATTTTCAGGGAGAGGTTGCTTTCCAGATAATCATTTCATCATCAAATAAAAACAACTTTACTTCTTCCTTTTCCATTCTTAAGGTTTGAGTTGCATTCCTGTTTAATGCCATTGCTAATGCCTCCAGCACAATGATGAATAGTTCTGAGCATAGTGTGCATATCTTTTGCCCAATGTTAGTGGTGAAGACATTATTTTTCCACATTAAAAATGATGTAGAATTTGAGGATGAGGTATATATATATATATAGATAGATAAATATATATAAACAAATATATATTATTCTATCCTTTAATGAAGTGTATATAAGTTAATATTTATTTTTTTTCACACGGATTGTTTTGACTCATTAAACTTTATATCATTTTGACATATTCCAAAAAATTTGTATTGAAACTGTTGATATATATGAATTATTTGGGGGACAATAGGCAAATTTATAATATTAAATCTTTCCATTCGCTTTAGAGGATTTTTGTAGTTTTCTGCATATAAGATACAGTCCTTTGTTTTGTTCTTTGGTGCACATCAAGGCCACAGTTTCATGCCTTGCAAAGAACAGGTGCTCAATAAATATTTGATAAAAGAAACAATGAATAGACACATACTTTTTTTTTGTACATTTAAAAAGTATTTACACTGTGGTTGGTTGCTTTTAATGAGATTTTTGTTATGCCCTCACATTATTGTGTGTGTGTGTATATATATATATATATGCATATATATGTATGCATGTATATATATTTACATATATATGCCTATTATATATGCATATAATATATAATGCATAATGTATGTATATCATATATAATATATAATGCATACATATACATATGTATGTATATGTATACACACTCAAGCTGTTGTTTTAAAAAATCTTCATTGAAATATAATTCATATATAATAAAAGTTATTTATATAAAGTACACAATTCAGTGATTTTTGTGTATCTACAGAATTGTGCAGCTATCACCATGACCTAAGTTTGGACTATTTTCATCACCCCAAAAAGAAAACTCATACCCACTAGCAGTTATTCCCCATTAACCCCTCCTGAAAAAGTAGCAATCTACTTTCTGTCTCTATAGATTTGCCTATTGTAGACATTTTATATAAATGGAATAAACAACACACAGTCTCTTGTCACCAGCTTCTTTCACTTGGGTAAGTTTTCCAAGGCCCACCCATGTTGTAGCCTGTCTTAGTACTTCATGCCTTTCTTATTGCTCAGTAACATTCCTGGGTATGACTAGGCCACCATGATTTATCAGTCCATCCAGTTAATGGACATTTGGAGTGTTTTCACTTATTGACTATTGTAAATAATGCTACTAAGAAAATTCATGTGCAAGTTTACTTAGACAGGTCTTCCGTTCTCTTGGGTATGTACCTAGGAGTAAAACTGTGGATCATGTGGTAATGTTCCTTTACTTTTTGAGAAACTTCCAAACTATCTTTGAAAGTGGCTGTACCATTACACATTCCTACCAGCACTGTATAAGGGTTGCAATTTCTCCACATCCTTGTCAACACTAGTTGCCACCAGTCTTTTGGATTACACCCATCTCAGTGGAGTTGAAATGGTATCACATGGGCGGGGGTTGATATGTATTTCCCTAATGGTTAATCATATTGAGCATCTTTATATCTGCTTTTTGGCCACTTGTTTATATTGTTTAAAGAAATGTCTACTCAACATCCTTTGTGCTTGGGGGTTCCTGAGTGGCTCAGTGGGTTAAGCCCCTGCCTCTGGCTCAGGTCATGATCTCGGGGTCCTGGGATTCAGCCCCACATCGGGCTCCCTGCTTGGCAGCCTGCTTCCTCCTCTCTCTCTGCCTGCTTCTCTGCCTGCTTGTGATCTCTGTCTCTGTCTCTCTCTCTCTCTCTCTCTCTCTGTGTCAAATGAATAAGTAAAATCTTTAAAAAAATCCTTTGTGCTTTTATTTTCCTTTTCCATTATTGAATTGTAAGTGTTCTTTACATATTCCAGATACCTCTCTCTCTCTCTCTTTTTAGAATATTTTACTTACTTATATGACAGAGAGAGAGCACACAAGCAGGGGAAATGGAAGGCAGGGGGAAATGGAAGGCAGAGGGAAATGGAGAAGCAGGCTCCCCACTTAGGAGAGAGCCTGATGTGGGGCTCGATTCCAGGACCCTGGGAGTACGACCTGAGCTGAAGGCAGATACTTATCTGACTGAGCCATCCAGAGTCCCTAGATACCAGTCTTTTATTAGACATATGATTTGCAAATATTTTATCTCATTCTGTGGGTTGTTTATCTTTTTTTTTAATTTTATTGAGGTACTCTTTGCAGCATACATATTTTATTTTTACAAAGTCCAAATTATCTGTTTCTATTTACATTCCTTGTGTTTTGGTGTCACATCTAAGAAGCATTTACATAATCCAAAATCAGGAAGATTTACTTCTATTTTTTTCTTCAAAGAGTTTTATAGTTTTGGCTCTTACTTTAAGGTCCATGATCCATTTCTGAGTTAATCTTTGCATGTCGTATAGGAAAGGGGTCCTGATTCATTTTCTTATATCTGAAAACCCAGCTATGTTAACATCGTTATTTGGAAAAACTGTTCTTTCCCCCACTGAATTGCCTTGGCACCCTTGTCAAAAGTTATTTGACTATAAATAGAAGAGTTTATGTCTAGACTGTCAGTTCTACTCTTTTCATTTAAAGGTCTATGCTTAGACCAGTACCACATTATCTTGATTACTGGAACTGTAACAAGTTATGAGATTGCAAAGTGTGAATGCTCTAGGTTCGTTTTGTTTTTGTTTTTGTTTGCAAGATTGTGTTGGTTAGTCTGCTCTTGCATAGTTTGAAACCAGCTGATGTTCCAAATTCTATCATTTGTTTTATTTGAACTTTCAGCTGTTTCGTTCAGTTTTATCAAGAGGTCAGTTATGAACTCTCCCTCATCTCTACTGTTTCTCATAACTCCCTGATTCCACCCCCCTCATTTCCGTCACTAAAATTCCAGATTGATGTCAGATAATAGTAATGATGGCATGAATCCTTGTACCATTCCTGACTTCAGTGAGAATTATTTTAAAGGCTTAGGTTAATTATGATGTTGGCTATTAATTTTAGATAATGTTCTTGATCAAGTTCTTCTTAGTTCATTAAAACCTTTTGATCAGGAATGAATATGGGTTTTCTCAAATTTCTCAGTCTTTACTTTCCTATCTATGGAACAAGGGAATTGAGACTAGCTTGGATCTCAAAGTCCAGTCAAATAAATGCTAACTTTGGGGTCAGACACCACTGGGTTTCTTTCCAGCTTTCCTATCCAACTCTGCGATAACTGGAGGCATTAGTTAATATTTTCAAACTTAAATCCTCATTGACAAAAAGTCTGACGACTTATCCTTAGCTTGGAGTGTGTTAAGAATTAGAAAGAATAGATGCAGAGTAACTGTTAGACAATAAACAACCAAGAGACAGTAACGTTCATTTGTTTTATGACTTATAAGGTCTTTCTAGCTTTTAAAAAAGCTCTGAGTTCTCTGCATGTAACTTTTCACAAGACTCAATTACATCAAAAACAAGACAGCCAAGTAATTATAACCTAATTTGAGGGGAGTGCAGGTTAAAACTTCAAGTTGTTAAAAAGCGGACTACATTTTCCCAGGCAGATCCCCGATGGTTTGCTTGTGGTATCTAGTTCTGCCACCTAAATACAAGAAAACGCAACAGTGGAATTGAGGTTCATTTTTATCCTATTCACACAACCTCACATCAAAATTAGTTGACTGTTCCACAAAGATTCAAAGAGATCTTAGGGTTGTAAGGCGTATCAGCAGGCAGCTAATTCAATTTCAGACACAAAGCATCACTGTTCATTCTGTGGCTTCATCGTGGCTTTGTTTATCATGCCATTTATCACACCCTTTCACTAATGCACCTTTTAAGGTAATTAACAATCTTTTACCATGAATTTAATGACCTATGCACATGTCGGGGGTCAAGCACTGTGTGATACTGAAACCAGCATTTGATTTCTACTGAGCATGGATGAGTGCATGAAGAGATCTCTAGTTATATGGGTAAAAGAAGAAAGGAACCAATAAATTAATTAGCAATTTAATCAGCTACCTTTGTGCTTATCCTATCCTACTTCCACTCACCAGGACTAAATATATAGAAAAAAAATAATTTATGTGCAATCATGTAAATACTCATTGCTTTTGTTCCCTTGCAAGACCCACTCTATCACTGATATCATTTCTAAGCACCTCCCATTAATTAATTAATTGATTAGAGAATTGAACTAAGTCAATCTGATCATACTGTGCTTGGAAAGGTGTCCAAAGACTGAAACATTAAACACTCTAAGCATATATGTTTAGTGTGGATTCCTGATTTTTTTTTCCTGGAATTTGTAGCTCACTAATCCATCTTGAACAACTAGTTCATGAGAGAGGAACAGTATGGAAGACTCTTTTGGTGTTAAAGGAGAATTACTGGAGACTCACCGCTCATTTTTCTTTTTTTTTTTTTTTCCCCAGACACCTGAGTACCCTCAAATCCCACCGCAGGTTGTCCGAAGGCATGTTTATCAGCACGTTTACAGAGCTTCTAATTAATTCTTTGTAATTGCATAGTATTTTCTGCCTCTGTTTCTCTCCGCTGTCCCAGCCTTGGAAACAAGATGTTCCACCTCTGGAGACTGGCCCTGGTAAAAAACCTATTAATAAATAATTAAGTTTGGAGACTCCTGCAGTGGTGAGTCATGAATGGAGAGCCTGTGGAAGCCGTCTCCATGGTAACATACCAACAGGAACCAAACTGCTCTATTTCTCTCTTCATAAGTGTGGAGAGAGTGGGGGCAAAGCATACATTAAAAAGAGACTTATTTTTGCATTTTTTTTGTTTTCATTTTCTTTTCAGAAAATCTGTGATTGAATTTAGAATTCAAGAAATGTTACATTTATGGCCAATGAAGCATGATCTGTAACTGAATACAAAATCTTCCTCCATCTCCCATTTTCATCTCCACCTCCCCGGGTCCCCCCAGCATCCACAGCTGGCTCATCCCAGCCCTAGTGCACTTAGGCACACTCCTCTTTGAGGTGAAGGTGGTCCTGAATGCTCATTGCTCACTCTGCCCTGAGCTCCTGCCTGAAAGCTCATTCACTTTTCTGTCCTTTCCCTGCTAGCTTCTTCTGTAGTTGAAACTAACATTCCGTAGAACAGAAGTAACAGAAGTTTAAGACTAAGGCAGGTTTGGATCCTGGTCCCCGCCTCTCCTAGTCACTAACTATGTGACTTAGGAAAGTTATGGGACCTCTCTCCATCAGTAACATGGCCCATAAAACAGAAATAATAATTCCCTGGCAGGGTTGCTGTGAAATTTAAAGGAAGTAGCACAAAGTAGGGGTACGAGAAGAGATTTTTTGCTTCAGACTGCCTGGATTTGAATCTTCTCTTTGCCTTTTACTCATTTCCTCTTTCAGGGCAATTTACTTATTTCTCTAAGTCTCAATTCCTTATCGGAAAAGTTGAGAAAGCTATCATCTACTTCCTAGACTTATTTGGAAGAGTTATTTACTGAATGTATAGAAAAAGCTTTTGGCTGGGCACCTGGGTGGCTTGGTTGGGTAAGCATCTGCCTTTGACTTAGGTTATGATCTTGAGGTCCTGAGATCCAGCCCTCATCTGGTTCCTGCTCGACAGGGAGTCTGCTTTTCCCTCCCTGCTCATGTTCTCTCAAATAATAAATAAATCTTTAATATAAAAATAATTTTAAAAAGAAAAGCCTTCAGCAAACTGTGAACAATTATTATTTGTAATAATAAGGCACTTGATAAACGATTAACTATTATTATAATAATGAGTTATTTTGTGAGACAATGGAAACCTGATAGAAGGATCTAACAATCCTTCCTAAATAGGTGGGGATCGGCAGTATGAGCACATAACAGGGGTCACTAACCCTTTGTGTCCTTGCCCAGACTGGCACTTCATTCTGCATTAGATAAAAATCCTTGACTTTCCGAACTATGTCTAAGCCTACACTTTTCTTTTGCAGAATCATGGCCCAAGCTAATATTACCTCAGCATGGAGGTCATCTATTCTGGGTATTTTCCATTCTCCTCTCTGATTTTCTGCTGTGTCTCAGGAATCGGACTTTTGTAGTTTGCACCTCTGAAGCTTGTTTTCAGGTAGCTTCCAGGTGTATGAAGCCAATAAGAACAACACAGTGAGAGCTACACCAAGTACCCAATGGAACGAGAATGAGATGTGGAGGGTTCTCTGGGCTCTCTCTTGGTTCTTCCAAGTCCAACATAAACTGTGACAATTCAGTAAATACTGAGTGAGAATTTTGGCCTTTCAATCACAAAGTTATGGGCCATTCTAGCATGTAAAGAACCTGATGAGAGAGGACAGTAAGAGAAAAGAATCAGCAGCAGAAAGGGAAAGTTACCTACAGTAGTGGTAATGATAACAACTATGCATATTTTGTGTTACTTGTTTGATTGTTTTTTTCCTACCTTTCCCTTTTACCTTAGATAAGGTGTCCGAGAAGTGGCTACCATTATAATTTAAGTTCCACGTAGAGGTGCAGCTGAATCAACATCATCCTCTGGCAATGTGGTGCTAATGGAGACTTTTTCTCTTGTCTGTTTGGGGGATATTTTTTTTTAAGATTTTATTTATTTATTTGACAGACAGAGATCACAAGTAGGCAGAGAGGCAGGCAGAGAGAGAGGAATCAGGCTCCCCGCTGAGCAGAGAGCCCAATGTGGGACTCGATCCCAGGACCCTGGGATCATGACCTGAGCTGAAGGCAGAGGCCTTAACCCACGGAGCCACCCAGGCACCCGGGGGGATGAGTATTTATTTAATGATTTGAGTAAGAACGAATGCTGAATGGCAAAAAAGGTAGACTGTGCTGGTTACTGTTCACTTATTCTGCCTCCCCAGACTTCCAAGGCTATTCTTCTTTCTCTGTCTTGCTCTGCCTCCCTGAGAGTTGATGTCTGCAAACTCCCTGCTTCCAGCTTCAGGTTGGGTTTGGTCAAGGGGAGGTATCAGCAAATGACTAAAGGGTGGGAGAAGAAAACTAGAAGAAGGAGAGTGTGGGCTATCTCTGCCTACCTCTTCCCTATCTCCTTGCCTGTGGTGTCTGTGGCAGTTGCCTGGGCCTCGGGTGACTACAGTTTGGACGAGCATGACTCTTCCACGTCTTGTGCTCCCACTGGGCTCCTGTGACAGGATTGCCTCTCTGATTCCTCTTCAGCCGTGGGGCTGTTAATGGCTCCCCCTTGCTACATCTCTGGGTGCCTCACCATTTTTATTTGCATGCTTAACCCTGACAGTTCCCCTTTAAGTAATCTCTTCTTCAGTGAAATCCCTTCATTTGACCCTAACTCTGCTTCCTACCAGGACTGTCACTCACATAATATCCCGCATGGAATGTTCTCCCAGACCGTGTTCAATGCCCTTCATCTCCATATTGCCCACACATAGGAGGCCCTCCACAGAAGTATCCTCAAATCAAAGGAGACTTTGGAATTAGAGTTATTTAGGATTACCTAGAAGGAGATCAGCCAGAGCACCAACACAATTCAAAGCAACTAGGACTCCCTTTTGCTATTAATATCTGTAGATAAATATTGGGGATCTTTTTTTTTCAGCTCTCAATGTCACCAACGACAACCATATTTTAAAGAAAAATCAAACATCTTACAAATGGTCCGTTTATTGTTGGGAACTTTCCAGATTTTCTTCCCCAAATTGACTTGGTTGTATCTTGGTACAACCATAGATAATGTGAGTGGTCCCTTAGGAAGTCGACGTCAAGATCACTCTACAGGAAGAAATAACAGTCTATGGATTTTGAAAAGTCTTTAAACCAGAAATATTGGAAATAATGTCTCAAGATCCTCTGGAACCATGGGCTCCTTAAGCAATGAGATATGCCACCATAGAACTCTTCAGCTCCATCCGAGAACCAATGCTACAGGCTCTTCCCAGGCAAATTCTCTCATCCCTTCTATGATATGAGTTTTATAAGCCACAGCTAATTTTCTGTTCTGCCTTCTAGACACCACCTTCCATTGTATTAGCATCTCCAAATCCTACAGGAGAGAACAACTCAAAAAAAAAAAAAAACCAAAAAACAAAAAACCTGCTGTAAGATCCCCACTTTTTTCCTTTCAATCTCCAAGAATATTTCATTTCCTGCTTTGGGAAGCAACCTCTTGTCTCTTCCTGCCATCTGGACTTTTTAGTTTATCACTTCAGTTTTAGAAACTTATCAAGTCTCTGCATTCTCTGTTGGGCAGTTTTAACCCAAGTGATCCCTTTCTTTATTCTCCAGGTCTGCAGGCCTGTCTAATGCATTCTCCTGCCTTGGCATTATCTGCGATCTCTGACTTCTTCTATTGGCTTTCCATCCTCGTAGCCCCTGTATATTTATAAATATCTTGACTGATGGATTTCATTTAAAGGAATGTGGTTTTACCCCAAATGACTGCTTAGAAAGCAGCAGCTGAAATTTTAGTTCTCCGAAATGCAATGGATGTAAATCTGATTAATTGTCTTGTGGACTCTGGGAACATCCGGGGATCTCATTTCCTGCCTAAGTCACTGGAGCTTTCACATGAACTTTTGGCAGGTAGTATGGTTGGGCCCAGTCATTCATCACCAATAACGGTACTGAAAACACTTCAGGTTTGAAATTTTTGACAGGTAGACTGGGTTCTGCTTTCCAGTAAAGCAAATTTCAGTAACCCAGCGTGGTTTTTTTTTGTTTGTTTGATTTTGGTTTTTGTTTTGTTTTGTTTTTTTACTCTTTCCTTTTAAGATTTTATTTATTTGACAGACAGAGATCACAAGTAGGCAGAGAGGCAGGCAGAAAGAGAAGCAGGCTCCCTGCTGAGCAGAGAGCCCGATGTGGGCTCGATTCCAAGACCCTGGGACCATGCCCTGAGCCGAAAGCAGAGGCTTTAGCCCACTGAGCCACCCAGGTGCCCCAGGTTTCCACATATTAACAAGGGGTATCCATAGGGCTCTTTTTCTTCTGTCATTACTCCAAGAAAGACTCTGTGGCTATGGAGTTCTCTCCTGAATAATATGCAATTTCAGGAAAGGAATTCCATGCTAGGCCACCATATTTGGGTTCTCCTAAGGTTTACTGAGCTTATCTCAATAACCAAGGTAGGCATTATAGGGGTTTTGTGCTTTTAAAAGGGAAACAAATGTCCATATAAATATTTGTAGGCTAATATTTATAGAAGCTTTCTGTAGATGCTAGCCAATATCCGGAAACACCCCGATGTCCATCTATGGGTGACTATATATACACAGATTGTGGCTTTACCGATATGCTGAGATACCACTCAGGAATAAAAAATAATTAACTGCTGATACACAAAACAGATGAATCTCACACTGATTATGTTAAGGGAAAGCAACCAGGCAAAAAAGAATGCATCCCGTATGGTTCCATTTATATAAAATTCTAAAAAATGCAAATGAGTCCATAGAATCTCAGAAAGCAGATTGGTGGCTGCTGGGGGATGGAACTGGGGGACAGGGCACAGATGGAGAAGGGCAGGTGGAAGGATTGCAAAGGAGCACAGAGTAACTTTGGGGGCCGAGGGATATACATTCATTATCTTAATTGTGGCTCTCACAGGTATGTACATATGTCAAAACTTAGCAAATTGTATACTTCGAAGACATTGTTTATTGAATATCAATTAGTTCTCTATTAGAAATAAAAACAAGGATCTGGAGTCGGACTGCCTGGGTTCACATCTTGGCTCTCACCTCCCTATGTTGGGTGATGCTAGCGGCTTACCCATCTCTGAATTGTTTCCTTCATCGCACAAAGGGAAAAAGAGAAACCTATCTTATAAGGTCATCGTGGATGTTCAGCTTGTTGATCGTGTGAAGCACTTACAACAATGCCCAACACATAGTAAGTACTCAGTCATGGTAGTTATGATCACGTTTATTAGGCGTCTGGCACCGTGACTGGCAATTTCCATACATCATCCCATCGGAGCGTCCCAATAATCAGGTGATGCACTCGGAGTCATCATACGGAGCCAGAGACGGATGTGCCATGTCACGGAGCTAATGGCAAAGCTGTAATTACTAACCTGCCCGATTAACTCCCAAACCCTCCGTCTTCTCTCCAAAGAGCCACAAGTCCAGCCCGAGGCCCAGACCAGTCCTGTTAACGCGCTCTCTGCATCTTTGGCACATCCTCAGGAAAAGGAAATGACTTGCTGACGGATCTGCTCCGTGTTCTCCACTCTGCGGGCTGTGAATTTCTGGGTCATCTTGGCCAAAAGACTTTCTGGCTCTGGCTCTGGTACTTCCCACTAAGCTCCCTGCAGGTTTCTCAGTGGGGACCCATCCTAACTGGGTGCACTGTCTAAGATTTTCATGTTCTTTTAAAAAGTTATTTTTCTTCTTTCACCTTCCTTCCTTCCTTCTTTTCTTTTCTTTTCTTCTCTCTTTCTTTCCTTCCTTCCTTTCTTTTCCTTTCCCATCTCTTTTCTTTTCTTTCTTTCTTTTCCTTCCTTCCTCTCTTTCTTTCCTTTCCTTTTCCTTCCTTCTCTTCCTTCCTTCCTTCCTCTTTCTTTCTTTTCTTTCCTTCCTTCCTCCCTTTCCTCATAAATAAGTAGGAAGGAAAAAAAAATTTCCCTTCCTACTTATTTATTTATAGAAATGTGTGCTCAGATAAACAGAATCAGTGTGAGGCAAAGATCTGGGGAACAAGAGGACCTGATCAGAGCTATTTCCATGGAACAGTCCACAGAACCTCAGCCTTACCCCCTCTACTTGTCTGTCCCAGATCTGCTTACAGGCAGGAGGTAGCATGATAAGGAGTGTGGGGGAAAGCACTGGGCAAAGAAGGAGGGCACCTGCAGGTAGGGTCATATCCCATCATTTATTACCTTCCTGACCCCAGAGAGGTCTCTACATTTCCCTGAGACTCAGAACATTCTATAAAACAGCCATTGCAACCCTGCTTTGAGCAGCACTTCCCGGATCCACATGGTATGCCTGCCTCATCACATCTGTTTCTTATAACAAGGTAAGGGCTGTTGTGTTCATTCCTAGAAATGGAAGTTCAGAGAGGTTCTGTAATCCCTTTTAAAGGTACTTAGTGGTGAAATAACGAGTAACAGGTCTCCCAGACCTGATGGGAAAATGAAGAAAAATAGAAAATACAGAGAATACTCTATATATTGCAAATAACTAGTTAAAAGAAAGATCTGGAGAGTCACTGAGACAGAGCACAGAAAGCATTGACCTTGGAAGAGGGCATCCCATGTGCTGATTCTCTGTCACCAAATAGAAGTGTGGTTTCGGCAAGTTATTAACTTCTAGGGGACTCAGTTCCCTCATCTGTAGAATAAAATGGTTTTCCCCTGAGTATCACTAATATCTAATGACTTTTTTAAACCATCAAACTCTTTTCTTATGGGCACTTGAATCACCCCTATCCCCCTAAGTTCCATAATTCCTTTCTAGAAGTGGGTTGGAAAGAAAAAAAAAAGAGGTAGAAGTAGGGATAAAATTCAAATAAAGAATCTCAGAAGACATTAGGTCTCTATAAGAGCCCATCATCTTTCAAGATTGCATTTTTTTTTCTTGTTCTTGCTAAATAAGCTCAATTACTCTGAGTACTCTTCACAAGTCTGAATGTCCAGAGATTTCAACATTCCCAATGCTTTGCTCTGGATGTTCTCAGATTTCTTGAAATGTGCTCTTTTGATTAAAGAGGAACAAACCATCTCAAAGGGCAAACTGAAGAAGATGATTTGCCCATCCCAAGCTAAGACCCAGGATTTTGCTGGCAGCACCATAAGAAGATGGGATGAGATGACAATCTAGTCAATATGGTTATTATAAGTAGACAAACCCCAAATTCAAACCAGACTTTGTGTAGTCCAAGTTCTTCAATTAGCCCATTTACTGAAATAATTTAGATGGTTTCCCAATCAGTTCCCTTTTAAGAGTTCTACATCCCTGATGTCAGGAGGTAGGGTTAGGAGGTAGAATCCATAACTTCCTCAATTTCAAAATCAACATCCTTTTAATATTGTAGAATATCATTGTATCAGTATTATCCTGGAACCGGTGTTCTCAGGCTATAGCCCTCAGGACAAATCCAGCCTTTTTGTAATAAAGTTTTATTGAAACCCAATAAATGTCTGCATATTCTGTATAGCAGCTTTTGCACTATGATGGTAGAGTTGAGTAGAGATGAGTAGTAGATTTTTGCACTGTGATGGTAACACTGAATAGTAGTAATTAACAGAGATGGTATGGCTGCAAAGCCTATCGTATTTACCAACTGGCCCCTTACAGGAAAAGTTGCCCAGCCCAGTCCTAGAATATAGAAGAATCATTCTGGTGGTCAGCTTTATTGCAAACACTAAGGATTTAAAGGGTTGGCAAAACACAACCAGATTTAGTCTTACTACCTCCTATAGTCCAGGACACAGCCTTTATTTTAAATTAAACTGAGAGGGGCACCTGGGTGGCTCAGTCAGTTAAGGGTCCAACTCCTGATTTCAGCTCAGATCACCATCTCAGGGTCCTGGGATCAAGCCCTGCATCTAGCTCCGTGCTCAGTGGGAAGTCAACTTGAGGATCTTCTCCCTCCCTCTCCCTTTGCCCATCCCCCACCGGCTCCCTCTCTTTCTCTAAAATAAATAAATATTTTTAAAAAAATTAAACTGAGAAGGTAAATTCCAAATGTATAACTAAATAACCTTAACCCAATAAAAATAACTGATCACCTCAAGTTTCTGCAGTATGGCTCCAAATTTGCCAAGTGTTTTCTGCCTTCATAGTCATTACATCCTCATTGAAACTCTATCAAATAGATATCACATAGACAAGAAGATATGATTTATTTTATACACCCCTTATAAACAAGCTCATTAAAGCAGCAGCTGATGACACTGCAATAGCACTTAATGGGGGGCTTTTTGCACTGAGGGGCTCTAAGTAATTGTTTTAGCCAACCCTTGTAAAATTTTATATGGCAAGAGTTATTGTGCCCATTAGGCAGATGAAGAAACTGAGAGGTTAAATCAAGAGATTTTCTGAAAGCCAGACATCTATAAAATCCACACGCTTATACCTAGTCAACAAGCCAAGCACTAACATTATGGTTTGTTTTGTCTTGTTTGTAATCAAGGAACCAGCAACATTCACTTTGTCTCCAACATGTGCAGAATTTAAGGGAGATCTGAAAGGCAAATGGCTTCTGGGGCCATACCTGACCCACTGTTAAGTATTTCTGAGGGTGAGTGCTGGGCTGAAATCATAAGAAGCAAAACTGGCATTTAGTTTGCCCAAATGGATAGTCAACAGGCTTGAGGTCCCATCATACCTGCTCCCAAAATCTCCTCTCTGGGGCAGAGGGAGATAAAAGTATACCCCAAGTCATAGGAAGAGAAGAATAGCCTTACCATAGCCAAATGATAATGACCTACAAGTCCCAGTAGAAGAGAGAGCATCACAGTGAGTTATTGATTGTATGTCACCTTCCTAGCCAAGAAGCATAAGCAGTAGGCACTGTAGATGTCTCAGAAGAAGGCCCTCTACCCTACAAGCCACACTCTAACACTCACCTTGCAGAGAAAGTGGCCAAAAGGTTAGACAACCTACATTCCTTAAGTCTGGTCATGTAACTGACAATTAGTATCATAACCAAACCATTTTTAACATGGTTACACATGGGAGATAGCCAATAGGCTAAGCAAGGGAGAAAAATGGATCCAGCGGGTTGCAGAAGAGAACAAAACAAGAAAAACACTTCCTGTTTGCAATACAGTCTGCAAAAGAAAAGGACAAATCAAAGGTGTTCATAACATTCTCAGTATGGACAGTCTTTGAAGGGTCATTATGAAAAAACAGGAAACGGAACACCATTAGGTGAAAATGCAAGTGAGGTTTTGATCATTTTGGAACTTATCTTATGTCCTTGAGAAGGCAGAAATTTGTCCCTATCAAAAGGCACCTCTGAACCATGATGGAAAACCATGGGCTGAAGAGAGATGAAGGGGGGAGATGAAGGATTATTTCTAGACCCTAAACACATGTTCTTTGTCCTTAAATGCATGGAAGCAATGATGCAGAAGATTCACACGTGATTTGTTAAGCACTACAATGAGAGTGAGCTATAGCTAAAACAAAGAGCATTTAAGTGAAATACCTAGAAACCACTAACTCCTAGATATCTTCTTCTTAGTAAGGAAACACTAGCTGAAGCCCTATCAAGTGGTACAGTGTTTAGCCTTAGGGGATGCAGAAGGAGTAATGTTCCATGCCCTCTTTAGGGAAAGAAAACAAGTGTGGCCTTTCCGTTGCTATATTCCCAAGTGTGCCCTTCTTCTTGTTTTGGAATCCCTAAATATTTTCCTAATGGCATATTTCCCCCAGAATGCACTATTTGCATCTTTTCAAGCTCTATTTTTCTCTTCTTATTTTCTCACCATGTTTCCAAACCCTCCCAGTTCACTCTGCTAACCAAATCAGCATCCTTGTCAAATTTAATTAATACACTATGTGCTTCCCCTTCCACATCATTAGGAAAGATGCTGAATAAGACAGGGTCCATGTCACCGCCTTTCCAAAAGGCTGTCATTTCTACTACCTTCCCTTCTTATGCAACCAGTCAGCTTTGGGCTGCTGCAATCGCTCACCTCCGAGCTGATTTGAACGCCCTGATAGGCTATCATTTCGTGAAATGTTCTGTGCAATGTGTTAATAAAGTCAAGACTGGGGACAGTCACTGTATTCTATTTGTCCTCTCATTCACTAATTAAAACCAATAATGAATTTAAAATTTGTCTGGCAAGATTTCCTTCATTATTAGTGCTACAATTAGGTTTGTATTTCTTGTTCTTCTCATTTAGATGTTTATACAGAGAGAAAGCGAGAGACTTCTTATAACCTAGACTATTTTTTTCATTTGCTGTTAAGAAAATTAAGTTCAACTTTGAGCCTGTTGATTGCAGATTGCATTCTGGAAAAAATATCTGGAAG
>RCUC01114255.1:0-17433 GCA_003697995.1 Taxidea taxus jeffersonii | reverse complement strand
GTCCCACCGTTTCAAGGTTTCCTAGTTGCCATGTTACTTGAAGTGGGATGAAGTCTCTCCCACTCCAGTGGGAAACTACCTCAGCCCTGTGCTCGGAGCTCTTTATAATTTCAATCCCAGGCTGTGGTTTAGTCTGTTGTCTATGCCTTGGAAACAGACAAAAAAAAACCCCAAAACAAAAAAACACCCTACATGATGTTGGGCAAAGGAGAGCGGCAGCGATCTGTGCTGTGTTGTGTCCACCACGGAGAGAGTTCTCGAGATCAAAGGTCCCAAATGGAGGCTTAGCGCAGGCCACAACGAGAGAAGCATGAGAAGCATCTGAAGGAGCAGATGGAGGGCCTGAACTTCATCTAGAGACAACAATGGGTGGGGCCCAGTAGAGCGAAAGAAGTTGGTTATATGTTCCACAGAATAAGCAATCTCGGAAGCAGGGGAGTGTGAGTGTTTTTTATTCCATGCTTAAGAGAGAAGTGGGTCTCTGAGGAGCATCTGGGGTTGGCTAGGGACTCTTGAGAAAGGTGGACAAGGCTTCCTGAGAGCATTGTGCCTTTTTGCTGACTTGGCCTCTGTGCCTAGAGTCCATGGTAGGATCCTGGGTCTGGAGAACCTCCAATAAAAGAGAGGAAGGTCTGGGATTCTTGGGAGCTGGCTTCCACTCGGCTAAGGAAGGCCAATGCCCAATGGGTGGAGCCAAGATTCCCTGGGTTGAGTACCCAGGCCTGTTCGTGTGAACTTCTGTTATCTCAGCCTTGCGGGGGGTGGGGGGGCTCTGACTAGATAACTCTGTGTCACAGATGTTGCTGCCACGGGAGCTCCTCTCAAGGTGACACAAGGAAGCTCTTCTTCAAGTCCGTCCTCAGCAGTTGAGACAGCGATGGGCTAACTGAAGAGCCCCCTTGGCTTCTTCCTCTTGACCTTTGACAGCTGAGGTCTCTGCACAGGGCCTGAAGGACCCTAGAAAGAAAAGGAACCTGAGTTAACAGAGGTTTTGAACAGATCCACTTAAGTCAGGAGAGGAACTTCCTTGCTCCCGTGGCTCTGGTGGGGGGAGGGGCTGACACAGGTGTTCTGAAGGCTGTGTCAGGCAATGAATGTGATCTAAGACCCCGCGCCCTGCATACATCCCTTCTCCCCCCAGGGAACAACCTCCCAGACTATCACTGGAAGTGGGATAAGGGAGAAAAGGAGTCAAGGTCCTTCACTCAGTATAGGAATGGCAAAGAGAAAGTATTAAGGGAAGATGCGAAAGACCATGACTCCCATTCAGAAACCCATCATCCGGCGGCCTGGTCACACATATCCTCCAGTATGGTTAAGGCAGCGTCTCAATGAGATGACAAGTCCAAGGACATCTGGCTCGGGGGCTGCAGGTACATGACTCACTGTGGGCTCTTTCTCGGGCACTGGGAGGGACGGCGCCGAGGAGACTGGCTCTTCTGGCTCGTTCAGAAGTTGGTTTTCAGTCCCTTGTGGGGAGGTGCTGTTGGAGGGTTGAGGATCTCCTGAAATCAGAATGATCAAGGGAAGACAGTGGTAAATGCCTTCTTCTTACCAGGGAGGCATTAGCATTTAGCAAGCATTCTGATCGAGGTCAGAGTTCAGGATTAATAATATAAACAGACAGAAGTAGCTACAAGTCCAACCTCTAGCTGACTCTTGGGCAGCCCTGCTTCTACTCTGAAGATTCAGATCAGTTTCAGTGGAGGTTTCTGAAATGATAGAAATGTTCTCCATCTGCCCTGTCTGACCTGGTAGCTGCTGGCCACGCGGGGCTACTGAGCATTTCAACTGTGGCTACAGCAAAAGAGGAGAGGAATTTTTCATTTCGTTTCATTTGTATTTAACTGAAATATTCACAAGGGGCAAGAGCTACCACATTGGACGGCAGAACTCTAACCCCAGGGAGACCAAGTACTTCCGCAGCTACTCACCGCTGCCCAGATGTTTCTGTCTCACTTGGATCTCTTGTCTGGTGACTGCCATATACAGACTCTGTAAGTTCATGACAAAGGGTCTTCCGTCACCTACACTGCATGCCTCTGGTAGTTTCTAGAGGGGAGAGGAGATGGTTACACTGGTCATTGGTTACACTATATTGCCGGAGAAAAGCAGTTTGATATCCCACTGGCAGAAGTGGCATCAACCATGAAAGAATTTATACAGGGAAGTTCGATCCAACATAGGACAACCACATCCATACCTTGTTGGGGGAACAGTATAAAGACCTCTTGTGAGTTCTTCTCTGAAAGGCAACTCCAAATGCACATCTTTAATTCCCCCAATACCTATTGTGTTTTCCCATGAATGCCCCTGGGGTATCTGCCCAAGAGTCTCTAGGCTCTTTTTTCCAAAGGGATGACCTCTGAGAGTTCCGTTTTAGGAAATCATCTTCCTTAAATTGTCCCTGAGCTGTACAGATCACTGTTTTACTTACATTCCCTCCTAAAGTTCCACAGTAGAGAGAGAATAAGGATGAAATGCAGGAAAGGGGAGAAAGAGCAAAATAAGAAAGACTGAGAGACAAGACTACATTATGGAGCTGTGGTGTTTGGTCAGAAGGGATTGGGGGCAGGAGGACTAAAGTGTGCAAAGATTTGGAGGCTTCCCGGCCCTTTTATGTAGCTTTACAGCAATCCAGGAACCCACAAATGGGAGCGATCATTTCCCCAAGAGGGGAGAAAACTGGCTCTTGAGAGGTGAAAAAAATCTTACTCTTTTAAGGTATGAAATGTCTACATACAGTACACAAACAGAATTTTGCTCTACTTGTGGTATTAAAATTTCCTGAAGGGGGGGCACCTGGGTGGCTCTGTGGCTTAAAGCCTCTGCCTTCGGTTCAAGTTGTGATCCCAGGGTCCTGGGATCGAGCCCCGCATCGGGCTCTCTGCTCAGTGGAGAGCCTGCTTCCCTTCCTCTCTCTCTGCCTGCCTGTGATCTCTGTCTGTCAAATAAATAAATAAAATCTTTAAAAAAAATTTCCTGAGGGGTAGGGATTAGGAAGAAATGTCTTAGGTTCCTGAGCAAGGTGAGGAGGGGGAGAAGTTGAGAAATCCTGCTCTCATCACACCCTATGTACCTGTTTCCTTCGCTGTGAACGAACCGTGGATTTATATCCACAGGAAAATACTTTGCCTCGTTTAAGTGTCATGCACTCGGCTTAACGGACTTGACATGACGGCTGGAGACGGAAGCAAGGGCAGTAAAAACGAGATGAAGGCGTCTGCTATCCAGGGGTCCTGAACCTGGCTGCGCTTCGCAATCGTGGAAAGGACCCAGAATGCCTTCACCTGCGCAGGCAGACGGTCCTGGTTCCCGGCCAAGCTAGCCGGCCTCGGAGGGAAGTTGTGCCAGTAGCTCACAGCACGCCCACCGGAGAACCCTGGGTGGACCCACAGCTCGTGTCAAGGGCACGTGCTCTGTGCTAGAAAGGCTTTCGTGTCTGAAAAGCCGCCGAGAGGGGATGAAAGAGGGAAAGCAGGAGAAGCTGGCAAGCAGTTGCTGAACCACAGTCAGGATTATCTCTCCCTGAGGATGGTGGGAGTGGAAACCCTTGTCGATCCCCAGGAAACGCAGCATGCACTTGTGCTCCGAGCCTGGTCCGTCAGGACTTGGACTTTCACTGGAAACCACAGATAAAGTCAGAACTTTGCTTCTGGCCAGCGATTACCATTACCGTAGGAGTGAAAGGGCCCTGAGGAGCAAACTGGAAGCGGGTGGGGGCGTGGGGAGGCTGGGGGTGGGGGTGGGTAAACTATCAGGCTGTACACCTCGACCTCCCCTCACTCTCCTTAATTTCAGTCTCCCCAAGCCACGTCCTCTGAAAGCATGTCCTCTTCTCCGTAGCCAGAGAGCCCCGACAGTGGATAGGCCAACAGCTGTTCTCCTCCCTTATCTCTCCCATCTCCAGGACCTCCTTCAGATTGCTCCAGGAACATGGTCTCTCTCAGGCTCCTGCACGCAGGGCTCGGGAGGCCAGGTGCTGCCGGTACAAGTGGGCGAGGCAGAGTCTCCGCTAACCCATTCCCCACCCTCCTGCCCTCCTGCCCTCCTGCCCCTTCTATGGAACCAGACAGACGCCTACGTTTTTTAGGGTGATCTTCAGTCAGATCCCGTACTGAGTCTCCAAATGAAGTGGCAGAAATGAAAGGCCACTAAAGCCAGTGCGTCCTGAGCCTAAGCCCAAATACAGAACCGATATCCTGGACCTTCCTCGATCTTTCCCCGTCTCCGAGAGATCTGGTCCTGCATGTGTTGCCAGAAGTTATCCCACCTGAGTACTCTCAGAAAAGTACTAGAAAGAGAATACTGGGGCACGCCTGGGTGGCTCAGTCTGTTGAGCGTCTGCCTTTGGCTCAGCTCAGGATCTCAGGGTCCTGGGATCGAGTCCCATGTCCTGATTCTCTGCTCAGCGGGGAGTCTGCTTCTCCCCCTCCCTCTGCCTGTCCCCCAGCTCATGCTCTCTCTCTCTAATAAATAAGTAAAATCTTTTAAAAACAAAAGAAGGAGAACAGTGGCACATTTGCTGCATATCTCCTGTGTGCTGGACACTGTTCTAAGAATTTAAATGTATTGACCCATTTTATTTTTCTCCTGCTGTTTCCCTGGCACCTGGACTGGGGTCGGGGTACAGGAACATGGTAGGCACTAGTGTGACCCCATCTTACTAACGTGGTTCCAACTAGTAAACAGCTCCGCAGGACTAGAACCCAAACAGGCTGATCTCAGGGCCGAGGCATATGACTATCCTATTTCCTTCTCTAAACAGCAGAATTTTAGTCACAGGAGCCACACAGCCCTTCCCAGGGCCACAACCACCTGTGGCTCCCATCACAGATCAGTTGCCTCAATTCCCAGCCAGCTCAGGAACAAGCTCCCTCAGGTGACAAGAGAGAAGTGAGCAGAGAATCCAGATGTTCTACCAGAAAAGCTGACCCCACCCAGAACCCTTGGCAGGGCTGAGGCCGTCCCTCAGTCCTAGCCAGCCATCCCCAGCATCACTGCTTCCGTGATGGCATTATCTTCAGAGTGTACAAGGAAGAGGAGGTGGAGAGGCCCAAGCTTGCAAAGGAGAAACATTAGCTCTGTGGGCAGGACAATGGCAGGGGCGAGCTGGGGCAGGTAGACGAGATCAAAGGGAGTACAGTGAGGTCAGGACTAAGAAAAGCAAATAGCAGTGCCCCCTGCCATAAAAGTACGAAGGAGCCAGGAGCAAGGTGTACCAGCCACAGAGCGGGTCCCTGCACAGAGTGGGGAGGGGAAGAAGAGACAGTTGGTCTACTGTGGACTGCGTTCATCTGATCAACCCAGAACCACTTCTATGCAGCAAAAAGGCCCTGAGATCCTACCGTGTTAGGTACTGCAGGACTGGGGTGAGGGGAAAGAGATGCACCCTTCCCCCCTCAGAACAGGGTCGAGTTAGCCAAAGAGAAAGAAGTCACCGTCCCTGCCTCAAAGGGTTTATATTCAGGTGCGAGGAATAGGCAGATTTCAGGTTTTTTTCCAAGCGTTATGCTATCAGAGTTAGAAATAAAGGGTAATGAGAACCAGAGAAAAAGAAAGGGAGGAATTCTGGCTGTCCAGCAAAAAGCCTGGGGCGGGGTTGGGGGGTTAGGGAGGGAAGGGGTGACACAAAGCCAGCCTCGCTCCCTTAGACTGCGAACGTGGGGAAGTATTTGAAGCACAAAGGTGTGAAAAGACAGGATATGTTGACGTAGCTTATGGGAAATAAGACCAGAAGGCTAGATTGCTAAGGCTGGCAGGGTGACAAAGGATATGCCCCTGAAAGTTTTCTTTTGTTTCACAAAGTGGCTTTCTCTGCTATACCCGTGCTTGCCAAGGCTTGCTTGGCTCTGAATGAATATTGAGTCAAGAGTGAGGGGTCAGACGCATCCTCTGAGTTTGCCTTTGCAGGTTTCTGCTCCATTTCAAAGCCTTCACTAACTGAACTGCTAGACTGTGACCTTTCATTAGGCAAAACAGAGCTGCATTTCTCTATCTCCAGTTCCCTGGGACTTTGGCCCCTGCCGTCTGGCGTATCAGGAGCTGTAGGAAAACCAAAGCTACAGAAATCCTATAGGGCATTTTATTTCCTCTTCTTTTCCTACTGCAGCCCAGTTCTGGTCTCAGCACCCAAATTCCCTTCTGTAGTGGAGATGTGTCTGCAACTCCCACCGCCACTGGTGAGATCTCAAACTCACTCCCAGTGATTCCAAGGCTCCCTCCTGCTCTCTGACCCCAGCAGGATCTGCTGGAGAGATCCCAGTTGTGGCTTTCCATTAGAAATTAGAGGTCAGGAGGCACCTGGGTGGCTCAGTCAGTTAAGCATCTGCCTTCGGCTCAGGCCAGGATCTCAGGGTCCTGGGAATGTGTCCTGCACTGGGCTCTCTGCTCAGCAGGGAAAGCTACTTCTCCCTCTGCCTGTCACTCCCCCTGCTTGTGCTCTCTCTCTCTCTCAAGCTCCTTCTTTTTCTTTTGGATAAATAAATAAAGAAAAAATCTTCAGGAAAAAAAAGAAGTCAGATTTCCCACTCTACTCTCTCCCCCACCCCGATTCCATCCCTCCTTTCCCCGAGGCTGTTTCAGAAAAGAAACCTTTAGAATCCGAGGAAGGAAAGGCTGGACCCTGACACAGTGCTCATCCTACTCTATATGGGCCCACAGCCCAGGGGACAGGTGTAGGGGACCAAAGAGCCAGAGGAACCACGCCAACTAGAACCCCCCAGCATCAGCCTTGAGCAGGTCTTCAGGGCTGGCATCAGCCCCAGGAGCTGGTAAGGCCCCCAGCTATCACAGGAGCACACCCTGGGGGCAGTGCCCCAAACACACAGCTTCCCTCTTGCAACCTGGTGAACTCTGCAGGTAACACTCACCAACTCCCCGCCCTGGGGAGTGCGCAAGCCTTCCTTTAGAAAAGCATGGACATTTTCATAGTTAGCTCCGCATAGGGTTAAGGGCATACTGGAAAATTCTTCTAAGGTCTCACGTTACCAAAGGGTTACCAAAATCAATAGAGAAGAACAAGAAAAATGGTTTAGGACGAGGATTCTAAAGGGGAAGACTCTAACAAACAGGACTCCTGCTGGGCACTCCTCTCCACCCTCAGTCCATTCACCCAACAAATATTTACGGACCATCTTTGGTGTTCAGGATGACTGAGATGCTGGGGATAGGACAGACTGAACAAGAGATAAAAAAAAATCCCCTGCCCTCTTGAAGTCTACAGTCTAGGGATCAGAATCAACAATACACACAGAGCTGATTAAAGCATTCACTCTTGCAGATGGTGACAGCATCACGGAGAAGAAACAAATGGGCACAGGCATCATGGGAGAGGGGCGGGGATGTGTTCCTATTCTGAACAGAAGCCAAAGAAGGCCTTGCTGAGAGGGTAATGTTTTTAAAAGACCCAAACAGAAGTGGGAGAATGATCCACGTGGCTACCTGGGTCAGGGGATCAAGATTCCCAGTTTGCCTGGGTCCAGCCCTGGCTCACGCTTGTTGCTGTTTATTAATAGGCATCCCTTTCTCTCTTATTAGGTCCCAGTTTGCACGATCAATTAGATGGTCCCCTCGTACCAGAGGATGAGCCTGGCAGGTTGGAGCATATGTGTCTGGTGGTTTATTTGAAATGATGAGTTAATGTAGTATATTAGCTTCTGTTCTGTAAGATGGGGAGCCAGGAGAGCTCACAGAGGAGGGAAATGGTCTGATTTACATTTTAAAAGCATCACTTTGAGTGTTGAAGGACAGGGCAGACCTGTTGGAAGGCTGCTAGGATGATCAGGTGGAAGGCGGTGGGAGCCTGGGGCTGGGGGGCAGTGGAGTGAGCAGATTTTGGGGGTATCTGAAGGCATGGCCAGCAGGATTTGCTGATGGAGTAGACGTAGCATTCGAGACACTCAAGGATCACACTCTGCTCCAGGGCAGAAAGTAGATGTCACAGGGGGATGACCCAGAAACCTAAAATAAATCCCTAGACCAAAGAAAACCTGAAATGACCCCTGCATCCACAACACAGACCCAGCTTTAGTAGCAAAAGGGTGAGAGGAGAAGGAAAGATGAAGCCAATGCCCAGGGGAAGTATCACGGTTTAAAAAGAGAAAGTCAAAAGTGGCTTCTCACTCAAAGAGGAAGCAACAAGATCATCTGGGGATTAGGCGGGGGAAAAAGTTCTTAGAAGAAAAAAGAGAAGTAGAAATAAACTTTAAGTTCTGGCGTGAGAGCCCAAAGACTTGGATTTGTACCTTAGGTCTATCTGCTGGTGGGAACACTCTGGGCAAGTTATTATACTCAATCAAGGTGTGATTCTTGAGAGAGAAAGAGAGAGAGAGATGGAGGGATGGATAGATGGACAGGGGAGGGGGTGCAGAGACTAACAATCTCTATGTCAGGGTTCATGAAAGGATAAATGAGAGGGTAGAGAAAGTACCCAAGAAATGTCTGTCCCTTTCCCCTGCAAGGCACACTGAGACTCTTCTCGCCTGGGCCAAGGAGGTCCAAGAGAAGCCTTAATACTATAGGTCTGACCCAGTTATGAACCCTTCCCTCATACGCTCTTCCAACAACTCAGTGACTAATCAAAGCCCAGAGCAGGGACCCACGGTCGTGGAAACTGCTGGTCATTCACTGTCTGCCATTGCCACACGAGCCCCCTGCTCAGACTCTGGGGAGGACCACGGCAGTGTGGCTTCTGCACCAGTGGGTCCTGGGTTTAAGTCCTTGCTGTGCCAGTCAGTGGCTGTTCCTCACCAGAGAAGTGAGGACAGCTACCAATTTGTACTTTCATGAGATTGCGGGAAGGGTCACACGCAGTAACATAAAGTTTGCCCACTCGCAATAAATGATGTCTCCTTATCTCCCTGCACATTGCTCTGTTGCTTCTGGAAGATCTCCTTTGCTCCCCCAGAGTTCGGGACCTCCCCAAGAGATCCAGGTCTCACTTCCGTCCCCCTCCCCCTCTTTCTGTCGGGATGGGGAGGAAAGCCAACCTCTCCAGAGGCACACGGAGCACAGGCAGCTTGCTCCCCAGAACGCTCCAGCAGAAGCATCCCAACTAGCCCCCCCCTTTCTGAGGACACTCTGGCTTGGGGTGGGACCCTTTCTCACTGCCCCTTCCTGATCCTGAATGAGCCTCGCGCAAGAGGCTCCACCCTGCTACGTGCAAACCAACACACACACAACAAAGGTTTCTGAACTAGAAGAACGCGAGCTGTAGCGACATCACCCATGTGGCGAACAGACCAATGTGTCTGGATGGGATTAATCTCTGCGTTTCTTCAGAGTCCGAGAGAAAAAAATAAATTGTTACTAGGACACAGAAAAGAGACAGGGTGGTGATGTCGAGGTCTTTCAGAGACAACCAGCTCGCTCCCTCTTCCTCTTCCCTCCCCGGGGTTATTCCACAGCGGCTGGCTGGCTCATCTAGGAGTTTCGGCCAAGATCCAGGCCCCGCCTGCTCCCTCACAGAACACCCTGTGGGGTCTCTCAGCCCACTGATTGCAAATCTTGCTGATGTGGGAGAGCACATGGTACCCTACGCGCACAAGGCACGCTGCCCTTGAAGATGGCACGTGAGGACCAGACATCTGGGGCTGCTCCTGTGTTTGGTCTGGTTTAGCTTTGTTTGGGTCTGGGCCACGCCAGGCCTCCGCTGACCATTCTGGCTGCCTTCGCTGACCTGGCGCTGCTCTCCCTGTGGCCCCTAGCCCCCCAGCTCCCGAGCCCCACCCCCGCCCGCTCAGCGCCGAGCTCTGCAAAGGAGAAGCCACAGACAGGCCTGAACTTAATCTTGTGTTTGGGAGACTGCGGATTCACTGCAGTCTTCCTTGCCCCTCCCCAGGCTGAAACAAGGTCGAGGGGGAGGAGGGAGGTGATGGCTGCATGCGTAATGCAGGTCATGCAGGTCGTAATGCAGGTACCAATCCTCAAATGAAATCACTCCCTTTGCAGCCTGCCCTTCTAATGGGATCGTTTTGCCGCCTCTCTCTCTCTCTCTCTCTCTCTCTTTCTCATGGTGCCGGAAATGCAATGGAGATAAGATAACGTGCACAGTTCAAAACAGTCCGAGATAAAGTCCAGTCCTACTTATATTATTTAGATTTTTCTGGTTCCTCTGGAGGCCCAGCTAGCTCCCTAAGCTATATGGTCAGAAGAGACCAGAGATGGGATGAGAGCTGTGAAAGAGATGTCCAAATGGACGGCCTGGGGGCCTCTGGGTGGCTCGGTTAAGTGTCTGCCTTTTGGCTCAGATTATGATCCCAGGGTCCTGGGATTGAGCCCCACATTGGGCTTTCTGCTCAGTGGGGAGCCTGCTTCTCCCTCTCCCTACTGCTCCTTGCTCTCTGTTTCTCTCTCTAAGAAACAAAACAAAAAAACTTCAAACAGACAGCTTGAATAATATCAGTAAGATTAACATTTGGGGATGCTTTCATGTATTAGGTACTAGAGTAATAAGCATTTTAATGAATTATCTCAATCTCCACAGTAGCCCTATCAGCTAGGCACTAAGATCATTCTCATTGTATATGTGAGAAAACAAAGGCTCAGAGAGGTTAAGTGACTGGACTAAGGCCATAGCTAGAAAGTGGCAGAACGCTGAAGTAGAAGATCGAGGAGGCCCAACTCCAGAATGTACCCTTGACCTCCTAGGCCACACTAAGTCCTAGAGTCACCCAGGGAGATATGTATCCCTCCCTTCTGTCCCCGCCTCCCACGTCCCCAGAAGCAGGCTGCTGTCCCCACTCTGAGGCCTAGTATTAGAAGCTAGCCCTCACCTGCTTCTCAAGTCCCTACACAGCCCAAGAGGCTGAGAGAGGGAAAAGACTATAAGGCCCTCCTGACTCGAGGCCTGAAGGGTCCTCCGATGGTGCTAGAAAATCAGCAAAAGGAGTCTCTGGTACACGGAGGCTCAAGACTCTACGCCTCCTTTTAAAAGGAGTACAGCCCCTCAAAGTCATAGCAGGAAGGCCCCTCAGCTCTGCCCCAAAAGAAAAATAATGGTAAAGGGAGTGGAAGTGGAGGTGGGGGCAGGGGCCGCGGAGCTCATAAGAGCCCTTTGTGGTGGCTGCCTCTGAAAGGGGGTTTTGCCAGACAAGGTGGAACTTCTCAAGGTGACAAGCGAACGGTACAGCCTGAGCTGTGACCCTCCGCTCCCTCCATAGCCACCCCTCCCCTCTGCAGGCCGGAGCCTAAACTGTCCCCGAAGCCCCACCCAGCTCCAGCACAAACCGGGGCTTTCTAGTCTGGGGAGCGCCTAACAAGCAGCACAGGGGCTGGGGAACCAAAGCGGTTTCCTCGAGGGGAGGAATCCTCGGAGCCCCTCAGGAACTTGCAGCAGCGGCTCCCGCTCCTGCTCCCGAGAACAAGCAGCTCCTGTCAGCGCAGGCTCAGGGAGGGGCTCTGGCCACCCGTCTGGGAGACGAGCAGTCTGAAGGATGGTCAAGCGCCTCTCCCCCATGTTCAGCCGCCTCACCATCCTCTTCCCAGATGCAGATGCAACCGTGTGGTACGGATCAAAGAAAAGGCCTAAGGTTCAATAACAACCAAAATCACAACTGTGCGGCAGGCACCTGACTCTGAAAGTTCTGGATCCCTGGGCTGGGCCACGAGCACTCTTCGGGAGTGCAAATTTCTTTTCTTTTCTCATTTCTTCCCCCCCCCCCCCAGCCGCGCCCCCCCCCGCCCCCATCCCCCACCCCCCCCCCACCCCCGTTGGAGGGGAGAAGAGAGGAGAGTCAGCTGGGTCCCCGGGCACAGAGGTGATTTAGAGGATCTGCTAGTACTCTCTGTAGGACCCCTACCACTAAAGGGATTCTCTTTCACTCCAGATTACACGCTTGACAGCTGGGAACACAGCCTGTGGTGGCTGTCATCTCACGGGCTCCCCCCAACGCCCCCACCCTGCATCTGTATGGAGACACCATGTCCTGTCCACCCCAGAAATCTTACTCTGTAGGGGGATACACCGCCTCCCCATATGCACCCATGTACACGCATACACACACACACGCCTGATGAGGGCCTGATCTTCATGACCTTAGGTAGGTAAAGATTGAATGGGACACAAATCACAAGGGAAAGACTGATACACTGGACTCCACTAGGATTAGGAACCTCTCTGCTCATCAGCAGACATCACTATGAGCCAAACAGCAAGCTACAGAACGGCAGAAAATGCCAGCAATGCACACAGCCAACGAAGGACTCGTTTCCAGAATCAATGGCGAATACATGAAAAACTCTTAAAAATCCATATGAAACGAGGGCACGGCCGCATATTTACTAGGATGGCCGAAAGGGAAGGGGCAGATGATTCAAGTGTTGCCAAGGATGTGGTACAACTAGAACCCTCAGATGGTTCTTGTGTGAGTCCAAGTTCACAGTCACTTTGGAAAACTGTTCGGCAGTCTCTACTAAGTCTGAAAATGTGTATAACCATGAAGCCACCCTTCCAAGTCTACGTACACACCCGATGGAAACACATAAATGAATTGTGGTGTGGTCTGACAATGATCTATTATCCGGAAATGAAAAGGAACACAGCGCTGGTCACCGCAACGCGGAGAAACTTTGTGAACATTTCGTTGAGGGAGAGAAGTCACACCCAAAGGAATATGTACCATAGAATTCCATTCCTATGAAGCTCAAAGTGGACCACAATAATTGATCACATCAGAAGCCAGGATAGCACTGATCCTTTAGAGGTGGTACGTACTGAGTACTGGAAATTTCCTAGTTCCTGACGGGGTACTGATTATGTGGCCATGTGTGCTTTGTAATAATTCTTCGAGCCACACGCTGACGATATGGGCACTTTTCTGTATATATCTTATACTTCAAGTTAAGACATTTATTAATAAAAGATAAACCACCCTGAAAAGCAATTTGGCAGTTCCTCAAACAGTTAAGGGTAAAGTTACTATATGACCTAGCAATTACACTGCGAGGTCTACACCAGAGAGAACTGAAAACATATGTTCATACAAAAACTTGTGCATGCATGTTCACAGCAGCATTATTCAAAGTAACCCCAAAGTCGAAACAACACAAGCGTCCATCAGCTGATGAATGGATAAACAAGAGGCATGAGACCCATATAATGGCATATTATTTTGCCATAAAAAGGAATGAAGGACGGTACTTCGTCCTTCGGAGGATGAATCTGGAAAACACAATGCTAAGTGCAAGAAGCCAGACACAAAAGACCACATCTTGTATCATTCTATTTGTGTAAAATATTCAGAAAAGGCAAATCTATGTAGAGATCAAGTAGATTAGCGAGTTCTAAGAACTGGGGGTGGGGGGTGTAGGAGGAAATAAGGAATGACTGCAGATCAGTACAGGGATTCTTTTTTTTCAGGGCGATGAAAAGCTTCTGGAATTAAAATAGTAGCTATGGCTGCACAGCCTTGTGAATAGAGTAAAACCAGTGAATCGCATGCTTCTGGTAAATGTTATGGTACAAGAATTATAACTCAATTTTTTTAAAAGGGTTTTTTTTTAAAAGATAAAGTCTCTGCCCTCTCCCTATCCGCTTCCCATTCTCCACTCCGTTTCCTCTTTGAGGAAGAGACTCTCAGGCTCCCAATAGGCCTGGACAACATTTACAGGACATTAACACAGTGAGCGTGGGCTCTAGAGCCCTGCAGGCCTGGCTCTGAAAATAAGGCCACCATTTACATATTCGTTTTATTATCTTAGCTAAGTGACTTAATCTCTTTTTTTAATTTTTTTTAAGATTATTTATTTATTTGATAGACAGAGATCATAAGTAGGCAGAGAGGCAGAGAGAGAGAGGAGGAAACAGGCTGTCCGCAGAGCAGAGAGCCCGATGGGGGGCTCGATCCCACGACCCTGGGATCATGACCCGAGCCGAAGGCAGCGGCCTTAACCCACTGAGCCACTCAGCCACCCCTAATTATATATTTTTTAAAAGATTTTATTTAGGGCACCTGGGTGGCTCAGTCAGTTAAGGGTCTGCCTTCAGCTCTGGTCATGATCCTGGAGTCCCAGGATGGAATCCCACATCGGGCTCCCCACTCTGCAGGAGTCTGCTTCTCCCTCTGCCCTTCACCCTGCTTGTGCACTCTCTCTCTCTCAAATAAATAAATTAATTAAATATTTTTAAAAAGATTTTATTTATTTATTAGAGAGAGTGAGCAGGAGAGAGAATCTGAAGCAGATTCGTGCTGAGTGTAGAGCTCAAGGCGGGGCGGGGGGGGGGGGAGCGGAGGGTGGGACTCATTCCCACGACCAAGAGATTGTGACTTGAGCCGAAACCAAGAGTCAGACACTCAACTGACTGAGCCACCCAGGCGCCCCATGACTTAATCTCTCTGAGCCTCAATTTTCTCTCTATAAAACAAGTAAGATAATTCCTATTGATGAGGGTTGTTGGGAGAAGTGTTAAATGAGATCATATGTGGGGGGCGCCTGGGTGGCTCAGTGGGTTAAAGCCTCTGCCTTCGGCTCAGGTCATGATCCCAGGGTCCTGGGATCGAGTCCCGCATCGGGCTCTCTGCTCCGTAGGGAGCCTGCTTCCCTTCCTCTCTCTCTGCCTGCCTCTCTGCCTACTTGTGATCTCTGTCTGTCAAATAAATAAATAAAATATTTTTTAAAAAATGAGATCATATGTGTAATGTGTTAGTCCCATTCCCTTGAGCATTCCAAGCAATCTCTGCTCCTTGAAGGCAACCAGAAGCATTTTAATTCAGCTCAACAGTATGGGCTCTGGAGTCAAGTGCTTCTGCTCAAATCCCAAATCCATCACTTTCTCTTGCTAATGAGCCTTTGGTTTTCCAGTGGCACGTTGGGAATAACACTACGACTGCATTATGGAGTCATCATGAGGATGAGCTAGTACATGGGAGGTGCTTGTTCTGCTGCCTGACACATAGAAAGTGCTCAAGATATCAGCAGTACGATTCACTCGATCATTCAACCAAATTGTGGACTCCGCCACAGAGCACACCATGTCCTGAGCATAAGATGGAGTTCATTGCCTTCAGGAAGCTCACAGTCTGGTGGAGGAGTCAGATGCATAAACAAATAATTGTTCTTCCTGGCCAGCACACACTGGAGCCTTTGATTCCCAGTCAATAGCCCTAGGTCTAGGGCATTATAAAACAAAGCTGGATATGTGAGGAACGGGGTGGGCAGGGGTATGGTGAACACACTAACCATGAGCCAACAGTAGACCCTCCTTTTTTTCTATAAATAGCCTCCAAGAATCTAGATACATAGGTGTGCAGATTTCCTCCTCAGCATGACTTCTAGCCGGCCGGCGGCTTAAGGGCACCTCCTAGATCTCTGTTCCCCAACATCTCCTAGATCTCCGTCCCCCAGCATCTCCTGGATCTCTGTCCTCCGTTGGCTTCAAAGCTGGTCCCGTCCCATCTTTCAGGTCTCAGTTTAAATGCCACTTCTTCAGGCCCCCGGTCACATCATCTAAAGTGTCTGCCCTTAGAGAAATCTATTCCTTTCCCTCAAAACAATTACAATAACTTTCAACTGTTTGTTTACTCATTTTCTATCTCCTCGACCAGGCTGTGCATTCCTAGAGTTCAGGTTCATTCTGCAAATATTTACCCAGTGTCCATTATGTGCCAGGCTCTGGGGTACATGCTGGGCACTCAGTCTGGGGGCACAGACATGGCCTCATGGAGCCTATGTTCGCTGCAGAGCTTTGGGATGGAAGTTGATCCCAGTCCTGGCTGAGGACCTTCTTTTGGTGAGTCCAGTTAAAGATCTGGGCCCTGGACTGCCAGTCTCTCACTGAATCTAAAAAGCAAGAGGCTGTAACTCTGGGGATTTCTTAGTTCTTCCTTCTACAGCCCTAGATTCCCACGACCTAGCAGGGTTTAAGTTGGGGCACACAGCACAACCTCAAAGCCATATCTGGCTCTTTTTTTTTTTTTTAAAGCTCTTCATATCAGCTTGTAGGAGCAAAACCTACTGGTATCAAGCAAAGGATGTACCGACTGAGGGAGGGGGTGGGATTGGAGGTGGGGGAGGGAAAAGAGAGTCTCCCTAAGTCCTGCAGAGAAGGAATAAGTAGACTTGGAGATTCTGTGTCCTGAGCACCTTTCAAGTTCAATGCCCTGAGATTCTCAGATGGCAGCTTCCCACAGTCTGAGCTTCTCTATCACTGAGCCTGACTTCATCCCAAAGGCTGTTTGCTGCTTAGGCAGCCTGAGATCTAGGGGTGCTGAATTAGACTCCAGTAAATACATTCTGCTGCAAGTTCTCCGCGAATAGGTAAAGGGAACACTGTTTCCCAGGACTGCAACTGGGAGATAATAAGATTCAAAGGATTATTTAAAAGGCTGCTTTAAATTCTTTATTAAATAAACAAGGGAGTGGACACACATACACACACACACACACACGCGCGCGCGCGGAATAAATCCTTGCTTAATAGCAGGAGATAATTCCCGAAAGCAGGATCAAGGGGAAAAAAATCTCAAGCCACAGAAACAAATATATTTATTCACTTACTTGGCACCTTCTCTGAGCCAGATTATTCTAGGTCCAAAGAAAGAAATGAATGATTGTGGGTTCAGCGAAATCTGCTCAGTTCTATGATACAGGTCTATGCCCAGTCTGCCCTGAGAACAGCGGAAAAGCAGGCAGGATTTCTTGTCCTTGTCAGGGATGTCCCAACCCTGCCCCCAAATTCTTAACCTGTGCTGGAGGCCAGCAGAAGCAATGCCATGGGGTGGGTCTGGAGGGTGGGGCCAAAGGAAAGACAGGTCCGTTAATTCAGACCAGGGTATTGAGTTGAAAATAGGAGGGAGATCTACAAGAACCAGCCAGCTAACACCCCCCCCACCCCAGCCGAAATCACTGCTACCAGATCTGTCAGAATTATTGGCATGAATGCGGGAAAACCAGCAAGGAGAAACGGTATCAGGCAGGGAATTAGATTTTGCAGCTAAATATGTGTGATATTGTCCCAGAAAAAGGAGATTGTCTGGAAATCTCTGCACTCAAATTCCTAACTCAGCCCCAGGTTAGAAGAATTCGTGTCCTTAGCACTAAACCTTGCCCCTCTTTGAGCAGATAGTGAGTATTGTGTTGTTTTCCTGGCACAAAGATTACATATCCTGGATGAATACACCAAGCCCATCTATGACAGATTGAACATGGAACCTATAATTTGGAGAAAATGCATGTGGAAAGACTGGCTCTTCCAGTATCCATGATCCTGGTGGGAGGAAGAGGAGAATTTTTTTTTCACTCCGCATTAAAATTTTACTATTATTCCAATTACAAACTTTTTTCCTTGCCATACTAATATGATACCATTTAAACCATCAGTAGATCTCTTTCTGGATTTATATTGATCTATCCACATTTTACTGGTTTCTTTGATGATCAACAGCACATTTTTTTGAAAGACATTATTTTTAAGTAATGTCTACACCCAACGTG
>RCUC01114253.1:0-34013 GCA_003697995.1 Taxidea taxus jeffersonii | reverse complement strand
TGCCCCAGGTTTCTGCTCTTTATTCTCTTGTCCTTCTTAAGCTGGTCAACATCACAAGTCAAGGCCTGACAAACCACTGAGTCTATAGATCTAGTTTTTGCCCCATCCTGCAAGTCTCCCTGTCCTTTGGATTTCTACCCCAGAAATTCTGGCTCCCCCCAACCTCAGCATGGTCTCAGCACAGGCTGAGAAGAACTGGTAAGGACAAGAAGCTGTACAACTCTCTTGGCAAGAAGAGTATGCTATGGAAACGGAGGTTCTGACCTACTTCCCATGGAGGTGTGCCTGTCAGGGGCAGCTCCTCTGCCCACCCAAGGCTGGAGGCTCCACTAGACTAAGCCACACTCCCCAAGGAGTAGAATTGGGTAGTTCTGATATCATCGAATGTAGTGTTGTTCTATATGTAGTTTGGAGTGACACTGCAGGTTTGGCTGCACTAGATGGGCTCTAAGAAGCTCTCTTATTGAAGGCTTTAAGACTTTTCTCCTGTGATTCATGAGCTGTGCTAAGGCTCGTAAAAGAAAGAGTTAACGGGCCACAGGAAACAGCCTGCTTTTCAACTCAAGTATTGTGAGCTTTCTTTTTAAATAAAAAGCAATGCTTGCATTAAGACAATAAAGCAGGGGCACCTAAGCAACTGCTTTGGGCTCAGGTTATAATCTCAGGGTCCTGGGATGGAGACCCATGTTGAGCTCCCTGCTCAGCCAGGAGTCTGCTTCTCTCTCTCTCTCTCAAATAATCAAATAAAATACTTTTTTAAAAAGATAATAAGGCACACTATCAATAATCTTTATATTTTCAAGAAGGACAAACAGTGAAAGTAATATCTAAGAAAATATAAGGGTCTTAAATATCAATATCTCTTTTCCCTATACTTTAAGGAAAAATATTGAAAATTTTCCTTTACATAGATCAGAACTGTCCAATAGAAATATAAGGTGAGCCAAATGTATTTTTAAAAAATTTCTAGTCATAGTAAAAATTAAGAGTGGGTGCAGGCGCCTGGGTTAAGTGGGTTAAGCCTCTGCCTTCAGTTTAGGTCACAATCTCAGAGTCTTGGGATCGAGCCCCGCATCGGACTCTTTGCTCAGCGGGGAGCCTGCTTTCCCTTGTCCCTCTGCCTGCCTCTCTGCCTACTTGTGATCTCTCTATGTTAAATAAATAAATAACATCTTTTAAAAAATTAAGAATGGGTAAAGTTAAATTTAATAATATATTTCATTTAATCCAAAATACCTAAAATATAATCATTTCAACATGTGTTCAACAGAAAAAATTATCAGTGACCTTGAAAAAAAGAATATAAAGTATTTAAATCACCAAAATCTGGTGTATATTTCACCCTTACAGCTCTTCTCAGTTCAGACCAGCCGCATCTCAAATATGCAGCAGCCTCAAGGGACCATAGCTGCCATTTTGGACAGCACATTCAAAGATAATTGGCAACAATGCCCATTAGTTCACCTGCCTTTGGAACTAATGACTCCTGCAGATCTAATGTTAAACAAAGGTTCTTCCCTAGAATCACTCTCTACATATCCCAGTAACAACCTTCATCAAGATTCCCAGAGCCCTGCTTAAAGTTTCTGGAGTATTTCCTTTCCATGGTCAGAATCAGGAATCAAAGAAATAGAGATATGTGCACCTTACACTTTCCAGTGCAAACTGCATCTCTTCTTCTTTTACTTATGTAGTTAGTTCTACCTGGTCTGCCCTCCCTGACCACCCACCCCCTGGATACTGGTCTAATTTACTTAGGCTCAAGGTCAGCCTCTTCCAGCAAGCCTTTCACATCCATTTCCAGGTAAGACCACCTTTCCCTTCCTGCATTCCAGAACAGAACATTCAAACTTGGATCCTGGTTACTCATGCACCTGTCTTTTTTTTTTTTCCTTAAGATTTTATTTATTTGTTAGAGAGAGAGAGAGAGCACAGGCAGACAGAGTGGCAGGCAGAGGCAGAGGGAGAAGCAGGCTCCCTGCCAAGCAAGGAGCCCGATGTGGGACTCGATCCCAGGATGCCGGGATCATGACCTGAGCCCAGGGCAGCTGCTTAACCAACTGAGCCACCCAGGCGTCCCTCACCTGTCTTTTCTCTTCACTAAATCAGTGGTTATTTCTTGGTGAGTTGGCTCAGCCCAGGTAACCTATGACTAATTGCAGACCATTCACTCCTTATTGAATCTGTCCTTGTTTCTGTGACAACCACACTCTCTGGCAATCCCTCCTGCTTTGCTCTATGTTCATCTTGGGCTCCCTTGATGTCTTCTAGTCTTCTCTCCTTCTGTCAAATGTTGAAATCCCTCAGGGCACCAACCTGGATCCTGGGGTCGTGGGGTCTGCTTCCATACTTCCCCAGTAAAGACTTCTCAGCCATTCCCAAGGACTGTTACTACCCCAAACTCTCTCAAACCTGTGTCTCTAGCCCCGCAGTTTCCTGAGCTCCAGACCCTGAGATCCAACTGCCTCCCGTGCCCATCTATTTTGACATCCCTCAGGTACCTCACACGTTATGTAGTATCACTACGTGCCAGGCACTGTTCTAAGTGTTTAATGTTTACTCATTAGACTTACAACAACCCATTTTACAGATGTGGAAATTGAGGCACAGAGAGAACATACAAACTGAGTTCATCACTCTGGCCCCTAAACCTGAGTTTCATCGGCATCTCCTGTCTTTTACAGGGTCCCAACATCCACCCAGTTCCTCACATCAGCAACTTGGGTATTCACTGATTCTAGTCACTCCCCAAGCCCAGCAAGTCCTGTATTTCCTCCTAAATAGCCCTTCAATCTGTTCTCTCCATTCTCACTAATAACATTTAGTCTAAGTCACCATTCTCCCTAGTTTGGATTGCACTAAAACCCTCTTAATGTCCTACCCATAACCCTTCATCTTTTAGGGGCGCCTGGGTGGCTCAGTGGGTTAAGCCTCTGCCTTCTGCTCGGGTCGTGATCTCAGGGTCCTGGGATCGAGCCCCACATCAGGCTCTTGGCTCAGCAGGGAGCCTGCTTCCTCCTCTCTCTCTGCTTGCTTCTCTGCCTACTTGTGATCTCTGTCTGTCAAATAAATAAACCCTTCTTTTAGAAGACCGTCCTGCTCCACTGACTTTCTGTTACCCTTAAGATTGAGGATGAAATCCTATTACCCTCATCTTCCATGGTGAACTCCTAAAGGCCCAGCTTTTTTCTGACTGGAGACTCACATATTATGCTTCTCTTACTGGGGCAACCTCTGTCATTGCTCTGCAACCCTATTCACTTCTCTAGCCATCAATCTGCTTTGGTCCGAGGGTTGTGGGTTATTGTTAAGCTGCTTTTGGATGTCTGTGGAAATGTCATTCTTTGGGGGGACCATTTTGACCCTCAGTCAAGAATCAAACTCTCTGTTAGACATTGCCACAGGCCCATGAATGTTCCCTTTCCAAACAATCACTACATTTGTCATTACTGTTCAAAATCAGTCTTCTCTATTAGACTTTATGTTCTTGGAGGCAGGGACCAGCACACAGCGGGCTCTCAAGGAATATTTTTTCGTTTGCTCAATGCTAATCTGTGTTAGCTCATGCTCAAAACTGGCTCAATGTTAGTTTGCTCTGTTTGTTTGCTGATGCCCGTCTCCTTGCAGACAAGACTTGTGTGACTCATCTTTGCTTTTGTCAAAGTACTTTGTCAGGAGTCCTGCTCACTAAAGATGCTCAATAAATACTCGCTAAACAAAAGGGCCAAGGAGAGAACATCTTTCATCCCATCCTTCTTTCAAAACTCATGTGCTCTGTTCAAGAAAATGTCCATGCTGTGGTAATATAAGAAATATAGTTTTTCATCTGCCTATTTATTTGTATTCTTCAGAATATCCTTTATAATGCATTGGTAGTAGTAAGTGAAGGCTTTCCCTACATTCTATGAGCCATTCTAGCAAATTATCCAACCTGAGGAGAGGATCATGGGAACTTCCAACTTGCAGCCAAGTCTCTCAGAAGTGTAGGGCAACATGGGGACCTACTATGTTTGATTGGTATCTGGGTGAGGGGCCATCTTGTGATCTGAGCCCTTCCTCTGTGGGGTCTGTGCAAACTCTGAGTAGTTAGTGTCAGCATGGAGTTAAGTTGTAGGACACCAATTGGTGTCTGCAATGAACTAGGAAATTGCTTGGCATCAAAAACCCACATATTTACTGTCAGCAGTATTCTGAGTAAAATAAACAAACAGATCTTAGAAGTACTAACACCAATCATGTTCCAAATGTCATTCTATACTAGTAAATACTTTGTTCTCTCCCATCCATTGCTCTACACAGGGTTCAGCCCTGAGTCCCGGGAGGGTGGGTCTGGCATCCCTGATCTGGGAGTCTCCTTGACTTTGTCTCACCACCAGACCTCCAAGAAGAAGAATCATGCTTCTTTCCTGCTGCCTCCTTGTGGTCAGAGTATAGAATTTCACATGCTCACTTTGTGAATGGTTCTCACAAAGGTGTAGTGCTGCTCTAGTCTGAATGGACATCACAGAGTCAGGAAGAGCTGCTACCAGTGTCAAAGACAGAGCTTCCACCTGCCATAGGCTAGACATGGAATATAATCACCCAGCCCAGGACCAAGCATGAACCAGGTGCAATACAGGCATCTCTATCTCCATATTTCTAGTTAATCATACCTGCTTTGAGGACCTGGTATCTGCCTACAAAGTCCCACTCTGTCCTTTGTTCTTGTATTCTGTATTCTTGTATTCTTGTATTCTGAAAGAATCCCAGGGAAGTTCCAGAAAGAAGGTGTCAAAATGTTCTGGTATTCTTTGAAGCTCCTCACTGCCTTCTTTCACAAAAGCCTGGACCTATTCATTTCATGATGTCCTAACTGCTATACCATGAGATCCAGAATCAGCTAGAGATACGAGGTAAGTCCATTCTTCTAGGGACATATTTTCATAGTATCCTCCCCAGTAAATGACTTATTTTTCCCTCACAGCTGAGGTGTCCTGGGGGGCCCACCCTCACCTGAAGCAGAGTTTCATAGGTAGAGATCCCAGCACATGGGTCCCTGCCCTCTGTCCTGCTCTGCCTACTCCAGAATCCCACTCCCCATTGTCAACATCCTCCTTTCTCTGTCCCCTCACTGACCACCAGCTCTGCAAAGCGGACGTTGAGCTCCTCTGGGTTCGGGATAGGACTTGAAAACTCCATATACTGCAGAGGGTGGTTGTCCCGGAGGTTGATCTCAGGGAGGCTGCTGCCGCCAAAGCAGCACAGGAAGCCCAGGCCATGGCGGCTCCTCTTGCGTGGGGCCATGGTCACTCCAGGCCAGGGGAGATATTCAACAGGTCAATGCCCTAGGTCCTCATCGTGATCTGGACAGGAAAACAGACAGCATAGAGAGGTCAGGCAATGGCAGCCAGGTAGGCAGGGACAGTTGTCACTGAGCCACCATTATTTCTTTGCCCAACTGCTAGGAGCCCTTGACCCAACAATCAGGCCCACCCTCCCTTCTCTCACAGCTTCTTTCCACCTGGAGGCATTCCCTCCCCATCATCCCCTCCAGTGTCTCCTGCCACAAACACTTGCAGGTACTCCCTCCATGTCCCCAGAGAACAGAGTTGGGCAGTAGTCACAGAACATGAATTGCACCTTCTCCATGATTGTATAGATGGATATCCTGGTCCCTTTCCTCTAGCAGAGCCATTTTCAGCAGGGTCAACTCAGTCACTAGATCCATTTTAAGGTGTACAGATGCCTGGTTTAAAGGCTTCATCCAGTGGGGAGGGGAGGGTTGAAGTAGGCTGGAGAGGAGACAGCAAGCTAATTATATGGCATGGCTCCTGGGGAGCAGAGGATAGAAGTCTTCAGAGACTCACGGGGTTTTCTGTCCATTGTGCCCAGGCATGTTTGGATGAATGTGAAATATTAATAGGACATGGGTTCACCACCCATCTATCTAGAGGGAGAGGTAACCTTGGGGAGTCATCAGAGTGAACCCTGAGTAAGGAAATGTGGCTGATCATTGGAACAGTGTTAAGCCAATACTGAAGGAGTTCTGGTCAGATTCGTTTTCTATACCAACCAAGAACAGAGGATACCACTTTGGCCAGAGACCAAAACTCATTAACACCTAACAGTTGAGTGGTCATTGTAGCAGAAAGGGTTAAGTTTTTAGCTGGCCACTGGGAAAGACTTGTTCAAAAGTGCCCCAGCTTGGGAAGAAACACTGGCCAGCCCTAGTCGTTGATGCCACATAGCTTCTAGATGGATAAGCCCAACTACCTGGACATAGGCTTCCCCAAAGTGTTAAAACTATGCTTAACCATTACTGATTCCCAAACATGCTTTCAGATAATCTGAGTGGGTTCAGGAGAGCTTACCACAACACTGCTGCCCAGCCATGCTCTCCTCGTTCAGTATTTGTATATCTTAGTTTGGTTGTGGTTTTTTTTTTTTTTTAAACATAAAGATTCTACCTTTTCCCCTATTATTATCACAGGCCTGGGATTGGGTTTTTTTAAATTATAAAATACACATAACACCAAGTTGATCATTTTAACCATCTTCATGTGTACAGTTCAGTGGTTTTATGTGCATTCACATTGCTGTGCAACCATCCCTACCATCTATCTCCATAATCTTTTCATCTTGCAAAATAGAAACTCTGTACTCATTAAGCACTAATTTCTCATTTCTCTCTCCCCTGAGCTCCTGGTGACTACCACTTTACTTGCTATCTCAATGAATTTGACTACCCTAAGTAGCAGTATGAGTAGGATCATAGGAGTAGAATCATACAGCATTTGTCCTTTGGTGACTGGCTTATTTCACTTAAAATAATGTCTTTAAGGTTCGTACATGTTATAGCATGTATCAGAATTTCCTCTTTTTTAAGGCTGAATACTATTCCTCTGTATTTATATACATTTTGTTTATCCCTTCACCATCAATTGACACTTGGGTTGCTTCCTCCTTTTGGTTATTATGAATGATGCTACTATGAGCATGGGTGTGCAAATATCTCTTTATGTCTCTTTTTTCAATGCTTTGGTATGCATACCCACAAGGGGTATTTTTGAGTCTTGACTCTAAGCTATTTCTCCTAGATTTGGTCATTAACAGAAATGTTCAGAATATACTCATGGTCTTTACCCATACCATTGCTAAAAATGTTGACCACAACAAAGATACAGAGTCAGATGACATAGCTACCTCATCTGGGAATGCCAACAGACTAGTCATCAACACTCTCAGGGAATAGTCCTTCAACCATCTTGGGATCCATGAACCCACACTCTTATCTTGCCCTCTTCACTATAAAGACAGCATACAAGATCTTTCCTGAAGGCTTGTGGAATTTGAGAAATGCCAAATATAAGGTATACCTCAGAATGGAGCTCTAGAACCTTATCAGAAAAAGATAAATGTGTCATAGCTTGTTCCTAGTGAACTCAAGGTAACTTCTGGAGAACATTGCTTTATTTCCTAAACCCTAACAATCCAGCTAGTAACAGTCTAATCTGACCAGGCCTCTAAGTCATCATGCATTTTAATTGTCATTCTAGAGGTTTTTTATTGGCTTAATTTTATCTTTCTTTATAACCTTTGTGACAAGCTTTTAAATAGACCCAGAAGAACCTCAATTAACACACTGAAGTGGTCTTACATTATTGGTTATCTTTTTTATGTTTATATATTGGTTCTCCACAGGCATAGTGAAGACTTCTTGAGGGTGGGGCCATGCTTTCTGCTTCTTTAATACCCCTCCCATTTCTATAGCTAATAAAATGCTTTGCATTTAATGGTACTCAGTAAGTATTTCTTGCTCAATTGGGAAATGGTCTGTGCTCAAGGAAAAGACAGGCCTTTCTTAATCAGTCAAGAAATATTAACTAAAATCTCTGACTCCTAGCAGTTGATAAGCAATCAGGAACCTTTATAAGGAGATAAGCCAACGGTCCTGAGGCTGGGGATAAGGGAAGAAGCCAGTGGGCTAACTCAGCGATCCTCGTACATGGTGGCAAAGACCAAAAATAGGCTGACATCTGAGGAAAATGAAAGAGGAAAGGAGGATTTTGGGGTTTTCTATAGGACTTGATAGGCAGTAGCCAAGAGTAGGTGACTCAAAGCCCTGGTCTCTGACTATCGGGCTTAGTAAAGCACCAATTCTGCAAGCAGATTGGGGTCAACCACCCTGGGGGTCATCTGCCCATTGTCAAGTTTGGGATAATGCTGCAGAGTACAGACCAAGTCCCCTTCGTTTCGTCAGCCTCCAATATGCAGCTGCAGCTGGTGGAGAGGCTGTTTTTTCAGGGGACAAAGCATGAGAAGGACACTCTCAGAAGCCACAGTGAGGCTGAGCTGACAGTATGATAGGGTTCAGGGGAGGGATGAACTGATGTCTGGGAGGACCTGTGAACTTGCTCCCTGCCTTCACCTCCTCAACTTTTTGCTCCCTCGTTTCCCTCCTTGTCTGTCTTTGCTCTTCAGTTCTTGAGCCAGACTTTCCTAGGAACAATCAGGAGTTGGGGGCAGGATGGGCATATAGTTGGCACACCCTGTTATAGTCTCACACCAGCTGTTTACAGCCATGACTGCTCTGATTGGTCGGGCTATGCTATATTTGTCATTATATACTTCTTAACATTTTTCCCAAGTACAGGAAGTGAGGAGGTATGACCTCAAGAGGACGGGAGATGGAGATACTAACCTTCCAAACAGGAAGTACTGTCCCCACAGAGAAAGGCCTGAGCACCAGGGGGAGTGCTGGCATTTGCCCTTTAAAGAGGCAGCCTTTTTAACAGCTCCCCACTATGCTGATGTTCCCCAGGATGCCCTACTCCCAATAACCCTTTCTTAAGACTGTTGAGACCCCACTTGAACATTCAAGACTAAAACCATAGGCTCTCCGCTGGAACGCATGTAGCTTTAGAGCATAGATCAGAAAATTGAGGCCAGAAGGGGAAAAGTCTTCTGTGAGGTCACACAGCTAGGGACAGAGCTGGGCTTGAAACCCAAAACACCAGTGTTCAGGCTGCAGCCTAGTGCTCATCTTCCCATGTCAGTGGCCCCTTTCCCCATCTGTCGCAGCCCCCCTATTACTTCTCTCCAACAGAGAAGACCAATCTTGGCAGCTTTGTTTAGAAATATCTCTAGTCCTGAGGATGCTGTCAGGGCCAAAAGAGGGTTACAGAGATCCTGAAGTCTTCCTCTTCTCCACTGTGAGGAGGACAGCTTCTACCTCCCACTGCCCTATTTCTCATCCATCCCGCTCTAAGGCCTCCTTCACCCCAGCAATCTTCCAAGTCAGACAACTGGGATTTGATTTCTGGCTTTGCCTTCCCACCTGGGTGACCTGAAGCACATTTCATAAAGTCTTAACCTCTCAGAGCCTTAGGTTCTATGACACTAAGATAATCACAGCACCTTCCTCAGCAGGTTTCAGTGAAGAGTCAGTCCAATAATGTACATAAGATGTCTGGAGCACACAGGGCACTCTCTGAAGGAGTCCAGCACTGCTCCTATGACTTTGTTATCATTATTGCCCAGCCAGGCAATGCTTGCCCTGCCCATACCACAAGCCCTCTCCAGGCACAGCAGGGACCACCAAGGCCTGGCATTGTAGGAATCTGCCCAGCCTGATTAAAGAAGCCACTCAGCTTTGCCTTAGGCCACTGGAGAGTCTGGACCTGAGAAGCTTGGATTTTCCTTGGGCTCTAAGCTAGCTCTGGTTGGAAGGGGAAACCCTCATCCCTGACACTGGGCAGGGAGCAGAAAAGTGAAGGGGGCCAGAGTGTTCCTTTCCGCAAGATCATTTCATAAAGACAAGCAATGGAGGTGCCCATCTTGAAGATAAATTGAGGAGCAATATGGAAAAATGAGAAGCAACAATAGAACAAAATCCAGTGGACTTAAACCCCAAAAGAGGGATTCAACCCACCCCTACCACCACCCACCTTTCTCTCCGTGAAAATTTGCTGAATACCAACACCTCTATGCACTCCACATCCTGTCTCCTTGTCCCTTCTTCTTCTCCCTGGGGGATCAGGGTCTTCCCAGGCCTGTGGGTATCTAAACACAGACTAACTGGCCTAAAACAGCCAACCATCAATGAGAAAACAGCCTTCCTGTGAGGACTGTAAGGCCCCCTTCAAGGCTTTCCTCCAGTCCTCTGGTTCCTGCCAGATTTTACCTCTTACTCACATCCTTTTACATCATGGAGAAAACATACCTAACTCAGGAGACAGGGGGCTAGTTCCAGCTCTCACACTATCCAGACGTGGGTCAGGGGGCCAAGGTTTTAGGCTCTCTGGGACTCTGGTTCCTCCCTGTGCGATGGCAGGGCCTGGTCAGCCATACTGTTTGGCTCCATTCCAGTCCTAAAGATTTCCCCAGGGGCTCTCCTCATCTGCACTGAGCACGCCTCCCACATTCCACCCCAAGACAGGAAGTACTTCCTATC
Source organism: Taxidea taxus jeffersonii (assembly GCA_003697995.1). Taxonomy (NCBI): domain Eukaryota; kingdom Metazoa; phylum Chordata; class Mammalia; order Carnivora; family Mustelidae; genus Taxidea; species Taxidea taxus. The sequence goes on along the minus strand of RCUC01114253.1, from coordinate 23,581 downwards.
ACTTGAGTGCAATACTCCCATTTGGCTTGCAAAGATGAAAAATCTAACCCTTACCCCCAAACTGTGGCCCTCTATACACCAGTTTTTACATTAACTAGGACTTCAAAAGCCCTATATCATTAATGCTTGTTCCTAAGTCATAAGTAAAAGCAGAATAATATTAATACTTGAGACTTGGTGTAGACTAGACCCTAGGATCTATTCACATTTCATCCCCATAACAGCTATCTGAGATATGTGGCATCATCTTAAAGAAGTCATTAAAAGGCAAACCGTGGTTCAGAAAGGGTAAGTAACTTGCCTAAGGACACACAGCCAATTAGTAGCATAGCTAGGACTCAAGCCCATGATGGCATGACTTTAAGCTGTAAACCACTAAGCCGTATCGCATGTGCCCAAGAAACACCCTAAGCTGAGCCCCCTCAGAGCTTTCTCAAGCATTCTATAGATCCAGACTCAATAATTCATGATCGAGCATTCCCTCAGAGCTGGGCCAAGTGTTTTCCCAGGCCTGCAATCTCATGTCAGCCTCACAAAGACTTTGTGAGGTCATTATTACTCTCCCCCCAACAGATAATAATATTGAGGGTTATAATGGTATTACCAGCAGTCACATGGCTTGTCAGTGGTGCCCATTGCTGCTAAGAGACAGAGCTGGAATTCACAACTAAATGTTCTGACTCCAGGCTCAGTTCTCTTGTTGCAGAACCAAAGCTGATGCATGAACCCTGACTTTAGCACTTGGGGCCAATGCTGTGGCTTTGGGGTATTCAAACTGCCTTCTCCTTTCATCTTCCGCCTACCTCCATGCATGAGGATCATGGAGGCAAGGATATGTATGGCCACTTCCAAAGTGCCTGCTAGGAGCCAGTCACTGTGCTGGCAACTTTCTGCTTTATCTCATTTACTTCCCCCAACCCTCAAATCACATCACTGTCCCTTCCTGGTGATGACATTAAGACTCCCAAAGCCCAGGCAACTCGTCCAAGGGCCACATCTTATAGGGGAAGGGACAAGCTTTTGTGGATGGTTATGTTGCTTCAAACAGGATGCTTTGAATCAGCTTCTAGCCTGTGGAGGCTATGCTGGACACGGGGGGTCACCTTGGTGGTGAGGACACAAGAGCAAATAAGGTATGGTCCCTTCCCTTGAGGGGAACCCTTTCAGTAGGGAAGCCAGAAGGGTTAAGGAGACAGGGGCTTTGGCAGCACTAGAAAGGGGGACCTGATGTAGCCTGGGGTGTGAAAAGGAGGTCAGAAAAGGCTTCCAGGAAGTGGCACCAAGCCAATCTTGAAAGAGGTGAGAGGCCTAAGGAAAGGTACAGAGGTAAGAATCCTTTCTGGGCATGGGGAATGGCATAAGCAGAAAAAGCCTGGTGTGCACAAGGCCAGAGTCCTGACCAGTGGCCTGCTCATCGATGGCTAAGTTAATAGGCAAAGGGGATCAACAAGTATACAAGTACCTTGGCTTGACACCAGAACTCAAACACCCTGGGGAACCTGCTCTTTGCCCTACTCTCCCTACCAGGTCCTCTGGGGCCCAGGTCTGGGAATGGGGCCCAGAATTCCCCAGAGATACTGCATGGAACATAAGGAATGTAAACAATTTCCTGCTCCACAGGCCAGAGATTCCTCCCTATATACTGACCCTCCATGTGTCACTGGAGGTCACCTAGGAAACAGCCCCAGACACAGGGCCGTGACCCAGGGCTTAGCTCCCCAAAGAAGAGTCTGTGCTTTTCCATCCCAGGTCCTCTGCCCACCCATCTCCTCACTGCCCACCTCTACCATGCCTGCTACCCCTTTAAGGACCTGAAGACCATGCTTTGTGAGCAGCAAACAGGCTTGATAACCCCCACTTCCAAACTGAAGCAGCCTGAATTTTGCAGATGTCAAACTTGACCCTACAAACTCAGTTGGGTTTTGTTCAACTGCTATCCACTCTAACTATGGGACCTCAAACAAGTTACTCAGCCTCTCTGAGCCTCACTTTCCTCATCCATAAAATGCAGCAATAAGAACAGCCCCTACCTCATAGTGTTGCTGTGAGAATAAATTAGTTCCTCTTTGTAAAGTGTTTGGAACAGGGTCTGGTAACAATAAACACCATCATGAACTCTACAGCTAAGCTATGGTTATAATTGGGAAGATTCCTGGACACTGACTCTATGAATCACAGAAAGTTCACTTTACATAAGAATGAAACTGACATAGTCTAATGGGGATTGGCAAATATTATAGAGGCTAAATTCAACCCATTTTTGTAAATATGGTTTTTCTGAAATGCAGCCATGCCCATTCATGTAAATATTGTCCAGTACCTGCCCCTTTAGAGAAAATTTGATTTCTGTGTTATTAGCTTGAATCATATGTAAGTGACGGTATTTAATTATGCTTAATCTACAAAATCATCAATTTCATGTGGTTCGATTTAGCAATTCATACTGGTTTATCATGTGTCCTATTGCCTTGCCTGTTAAAACAGAGGGCCGTGCTCTAAATTCAGTGATTCTAATCATCATCCATTATGGTCATCATCCATTGAGCCCTACTATGGTCAGGGCTTACCTCAGACTTTCAACACACCCTGGCAAGGTAAATATGACCATCACCCCAGCTTGTATAGAAGAGGAAATCTGAAGCTTGGAAAGATGTGTTGGGAGAGCCTCGGACTTGATCCAGGTCTCCAGACCTAGCGACCTGTCCCACATCTGGCAGCTGGGTCACACAGCTGGCGGACTATCCCCACACAGTGCTCCCCAAGAGGCTGCTGGGAGGGAGACCCATCTGATTAGGACAGGACATGGAGAGCACGAATACCCCTCATCTCTCCCACTTTTCTGCTAGTCCATCTCCCACACAGTGCTCAGGTCCCCTGGTTGATGGGGCCCCATACTGTAACTCCCCTGCCAGCCTCAGGACAGTGCTCAGAAGCATCTGGCTTATAGTGCAAGTCTTGGGCAGGGCTGGGGAGGGGGCAGGGAGCAATTTCAAAAATAAGCAAGCTCTCTTTCCAGGACTGGGGGAGCTATTTTTAGCAGCCGCCTAAATTACGGTTTCCCCCACTGCTCTGGGAAAGGCCAAAAAAGCAAAAGTAAACTGTCTCAGCCCCAGGGTCCCTTCCATGCAGGTTGAGGGGTGGGAGATACAGAGCCAGGGGAAACAGGGATGAAGAAAAAGAGGGGTCTTTCTGGGTAAGCAAAACTGAAAATTCCCCAATGTAACATTTCTCTGACTCGGGTGTGTTGTGTGGCAGTTGTGGATTTTCCCAATCCATTTTCTCATTTTGAGAAATGATAAAGAGAACATAGATTGCTTTGTCTCACCAGGGTAGAAAACAAGGACATAATTGCTCTCCTGTGTCCCAGTCAAGCATGCATTCATTTGTTCATCCATCTATGCTCTGAGTGACCATCATGTACAAAGCAATTTTCTGGGTGCTTTGGATGAACCCAACATCAAATTCTAGCCCCACTAGGCCTACATATTTTCTAGGGAGGCATGGGCATAAACAGGCCCCAGGTCTAAGCACCCAGGATACCAGGGAGGGGAGGAAGTGCAGGCCTAGGACAGCAGGGTTGGGGGAAAGGGACTTCCGGCTGGGGTTATCTGCAACATCCACCCATGGATGTGGCATTGAAGCTGAGTCTCAGAGGAAGGAAAGATGTGGGTGCATCTCATGGGTATGGTCCAAGAAATCATTCACAACAAAAGGTGTGCCAGAGGGAGGACTTGGTGTCAAGAAAAACCCCAAGCTGAGCACGAGGTGAAGGGAAATACCACTGACCTTTGAACCAAAGTCCCGTGAACTTTTGGGACACAGACTCCTCTCCTACCCCAGTAGAAACTCCACATAGAACTTATGACTGCCCCAAACATCATTCCTCATTGCAAGAACCATGAGAGATCACTTCTTATTGCTATTCACCATTTACTGAAGAGACACCTTGGTCCTGAGGAAAGGATTAGTGTCACATAGTGTTTTCAGCGGAGACAACACTTGAGCTCACAGCAAGAGCAACAGGAGGTGGCTTTGAAATGGTTACAGGACAGCATGTACTCCAGTTAATTTTATGCAGTTATGATTTAATATGGCATCTTTACCATTGTTTACATTTCTCTCAACTGTGATGGCACTGTGAATGGTCTGTGTTTGTGCAAGCTTTGATAAATTTTAACTTTTTGTGATAGATTTGTGTCTATTTTTTGGTGGCATATCAGAGAATAGAGTAGTATCTACAAAACTTTCACACATTCATGACCTACCAAAATTTTTAATTTTTTTTCCTGAGATTTCCAGGCTGTGTAGTTCATCTACAAGTTTTATTTTCAAATGGCTGCAAGTGTCCAAAAAATCTTCCAAAATGTTTACTGAAAAACAACCACATTGAAATGGACCTGCATAGCCCACACACATGTTATTTGAAGGTTAACTATTATTTTATCAGGCTGAAATGTAGGACTTAAAGACGGGCGGTGGAAACCAAGATTGGGGCCAGATAAAGGAAGGCCTCGAATGCCAGGTTAAGGAAGGGGAAGTCACTGAACGATGGGTGGCTGGCTGATAGGAGGGAGAGCTTGAGTTGGGATTCAGATCAGAGCTGGAATTTAGACAGGCAATTTCTGGTGGCCCTGATGAAGGGTATTAAGGGAGAAAGGGACATCAGAGGGAAGATCTAGACAGCATCTCTGCATAACAGTTAATGAGGCCCCAAACTGTCGAGAATGGAGGGGAGGGGATGGATGCTAGAGATGTCATAGAAGGGTGTGCACACTAACACGTGTGTGAGCTGATGAGGGGGCTTTGACAAGACATGGACTGGGCACAGAAAACAAGGACTTGGGCTGAGATTGAGTAGGAGTGGTGGGGAGCTCTTTGGGCAACAGCTGTGAAGTAAAAGAGAAGAAGGAATTTCAACACCAAGTCTCTGCTACCCATTAGAGCCAGAGGTCTGGGGCTCCTGGCCAAAGGGAAACCACCCTACACGTGACATGGGTTACCTCTCCCCCTCCCCCCACCTCCGCTTCCCGGAAGCCAAGCCCCTCCCCCGGTTCACACAGATGGTGCTGTCCTTACTGAAAGAGTACAAGGGAAAATAGCCTACAGCCTCTTCCTGCACTCCTACACCAGAACACCTAAACATGCTGAAAACCCACATTATTTGAGGCAGCTCAGCTCCCTCCTGACCACTCCTCCCGGTTCTCTTCTCCTGGGGTCCCAGTACAAAAGCATTCTCTCCGTCATGAAGGCAGAGCCCTGAGGAGTTGCCAGGGCCAGTCAGCCCCGGGACCCTCAGCTGAGCTATGCACATGGTCACACTCTGAACCCTAGGCTGAGTCTTCCTCAGACATGGTGACCCCCGTCTTGTCATCCTGCTAGGCCTTCCCACAGTCCTGCATTTATACCAGAGAAGGCCCTGCATGTGGCCTCAGGGCTCCAGAGGCACATTCCATCTCTCCAGGGTAGGCAGCAGGGGGAGGGGGACTGTTGGAATTGGGGGAGGGAGACTAGGAATGGGGTTGACCCCTAGAAGGTAAATGTGACCCCTCACTGCCCTTCACTCTTATTTATACAATTCCATCTGTTCCTTCATTCATTCTAACAAATACTCATTGCACACCTAAATACCAAGGAAAGTGTATGGAAAAATATCCTATGGAAAGGGCTGGAAAAATACCATGGTAAACAGGAGCTCAGTTTGGTGGGGAAGGGAGAGAATCAAGCAAACCAACATACTAAAGTGTAGACATGGTTAGGATCGAAGCACAAATGTCTGAGTGTGAGGAATGCTGGTGGAACTCCATCCCAACAGGTGTTCTATTCCTCCCGGAGCACTGTGCTCATCCTAATGGTTTAGTGGGGACATCCTATAGGAGAATAAGTGCTGGGAATAATCAGGGTGCTATCCAAGATTAGGACCAGATGTCCATCCCGGATTCATAATATAAGAAAAGACTGAAAACACCCAAACTACTAAAACATAGGGGACAGATTAGACAGATGGACATAGAGACATCAAATTGTGCGCACACACACACACACACACACACACACACGCACACGTGCTCATGGCTGCCTAAAGTGATTATACTTGGTTGCTGGAGTTTGGGGTTACTTTTCTTACTTTTCCAGATTTCCTATAATGAGAATTTATCCTTTTCATCAGAAAAAAAAAAAGTGTTCTTTTTAAAAGAAGATAAGCCCTAGACTCCAAAAGAAGAGGCTTAGGATTGAATCCGGTCTCTGCCCTTGCAGGCTACCTGGGACAAGAGAGCATAACTTCTTTGAACCTTGTCAGTAAATGAGAAGGGCAAATTCTATGCTCTTCGGAGATTCTTCCACCCCTGACGCTAGGCTCTGGGCCATAGGCTACATAAAGTACTAAATAATGCTGTTCAACCGGATCCTATCCCCTGAGCTCTGACGAGTTCCTCATTCACCCATTTGCTCATCCCGCAACCACCACTGCTGTTGGCACTTTCTCCATGTCTGGCACTGCTCTTGGTGCTGGGAGTGCAGGGGCAACTAATGAAAAACAGGCACTGCTCCTCCCCTCACATAGCTAGGTCTCTCAAGATCAAGGCCTCCTTCCACTGCTCTTCTCTTCCGCCCCTAATGCCCTATCCCATTAATGATTCTTGCCATCGCTTTTCCAAAATGCCTCAGGGATGTGTGTTTCATTCCCAAACACCACATTCCAGACCTGATCCAATCCCATGTAGTCTCATGCTGGGACCAGTGTTGACCCCATGTACCTCCCCTTCTCAGCATCCTGCAAAAGGTTTTTGACTGATGTCTCCAGCAGCACCTGATTCTCCATCCCTTGAGTCGGCATCCCTCAGAGTCCCCAGTCTAAACTGAAAGCCATCTGCTTTAATCATTAGATTTGGGGGCACCTGGGTGGCTCAGTGGGTTGAGCCTCTGCCTTCGGCTCAGGTCATGATCTCAGGGTCCTGGGATCGAGCCCCGCATCGGGCTCTCTGCTCGGCGGCAGGCCTGCTTCCCCTCTCTCTCTCTGCCTGCCTCTCTGCCTACTTGTGATCTCTCTCTCTCTCTCTGTCAAATAAATAAATAAATAAAATAAAATTAAAAAAAGAATTACCATGTTTGGGTAATTCTTAATTTAATCATTAGATTTGGCCATTGGGTGGGGCTTACAAATTCCATACCAACCAAACCTTGAAATCAGATCTACACCCTACAGACCAATGAGGACTAAAAGAACTGGAACTCTCTTGCACCTGCTGGTGGGAACGTAAAATGGCATAGCTACTGTGGAGAATGGTTTGGCCACTTCTTAAAAAGTTAAACAGATGCCTCCATATGACCTGGTTGTTCCAATCCTAGGTATTTACCCAAGAGAAATGAAAACATATGCCCATATAAAGTCTTATTCGTGAATGTGCTTAGCAGCTCTATCTGTAATAGCTCTACACAAGGGGGGCACCCAAATGCCCATCAACAGGGGAATCCATAAACAAATTCTACAGTTATCCATATAATAGAATACTACTCAGAATTTAAAAGGAACAAACTATTGATACTTGCAACATGTGGACAGAGCTCAAAATAATTATACTACGTTAAAAAAATGTCAGAGAAAAAAGGGATTCATATTATACAATTCTGTTTATCTAAAGCTTGAGAAAATGTAAACTCATCCATAGTGAATAAAAGCAGGTAGGTGGTTGCCTATGGAGGCAGTGGAAGGTAGGCAGGAAGGGGGTGGATTTTAAAAGGGCACAAGGGAACTTTTGGGGATGATGAACATGTACACAATCTTGACTGTGGTAGGGGATTTAGAGGTGTGTACATAGCTTAAAACATATCAAATTATGTACTTTAATTAATAAGATTATTGTATGTCAATTATACCTCAATAAAATTACGAAAAACAAAACAGATCCATTTATAGCCTCACACCATCAAACCACCAAGGGCTCTGGCCACTACAGTTGGTTACTCTCTAGAAGGTTCCTAATATTAGGTAAAACCTGAGAGGTGCAGGATGGGAAAAAGGAATCCCCCAACCCAGGCCCAAACCTCAGCTGATCTTGTCTCATCTTTTAGGAGGCAGGGCAGTAGTAAACTGAAAAGAGTACTGACTTTCATTAAGCTTGTGGCTACATTACTTAGTTCCTAAAAGCCTCAATTCCCTGTGGGCACACAGATGGCGGAGCCCACCATGAGCGCCCTATGGAAGGACACATATCATGTGCCCAGCTCAGCACTGGGCATATCACGGGCCCTCAAATTCTATTCCCTCGTCTCCCAGCCCCAGGTTCCTCACAGTGGTGGCTAAGGTTCAGAGCTTGGATGATAAAAACAGGAGAAGCTGAGGGACTCCCAGGAGTCAAGTGAGGAGGGGGTTAGAAGCCCAGTGAAATTCCGGCAGGCACAAACCTGATTCCACGGGGAAGTTTCTGGGGGGAGGGCTGAGTTCACAGCAGACCAGGGCCTCTGGGTAGGTAGAAATAGACACTCAAAGCCTGGGTTACAGTCCTGGAGTTTGTTAAAAGCATTAGAGATGCTGAGGAGTGTTGAGAAGAGTGGTCATGACATGGAGTTTTCAGGAAAAGGGATGAGGAGGGATGTGGATTTAGTAGGGTGGGAAGAGGAAGGTACCTGACCCTGGTACACTACACAGGCAGGTATAGGAAAGGCCCAGAACTGACCAAATAATAAAAGAAGAGAAGAAATTAATGCATGGAAGTGTGTGAGAGGGTTCAACTCTGTGATGCAGAGGTAGCTGTGCAGGATGGTTATATGTAATTTATGTGGTGTGTGTCTTTATCTGTGTGCATGTATTTTTGGTCTGTGTATATGTGTGTTCATCTCCAGGAAACAAATAAATGGGATTCTACTGACTTTCAAGTCTCAACAGCGAGAAGATCCAGCTAGCTTCCTAAAGTACAGAAGTAGAGGAAATAGCAACTCCATGAAAAATCAGCCCCCTTAGTTTATAAGAAGCTACCCGAACCTGACACTCAGGAAGTGTCACTGTGATCTTTGGTTCACTGTGCACCTCACTCTGGCCTGGGAGGGGAGACCCACTCAAAAGATGTTTGCCCCTGCCAGGGACCAAAGACCAACATTCCCATTCATCATCTCATTGCATCTCAAGACAGCCCAGTGAGGTCAGGATTTTTGACTGAGGAAGACACCGAGGTTCAAGGCTAAGATGGGATGACATCCAGACTGGGGCTCTTTCCTGTAACACACCATCTCATTCCAACCAGTCCCTATTCCACTCCAAGTATGTGGATACACATGTCCCTGTGACCACATGTATCTGTGTCTATGGGTGTATGTGTGTCTGTGTATATGTGCGTCTAGCAGGTGTAACTAACTGGTTTTCCTTTGAGGACATATTATAACTGGGCATACACAATCCCTCAGCCTCTGCTATTTGAAATATATCCCCAAACTAGCCCATGCGCCACATTTTTACAAGATAGATATTCAATATGTTTCTAGAAAGAAGGATACTAACATTCACTAAAAAATAGGTTGGGCTCAAACTTCCACATTGCTTTTACTAAACTATCCTGCAAAGATGATATTATACTTTGCCTTTTTACTTATAGGGAAATTAAGGCTTAGTGAAGGTAAGCAACTTGCCCAAATTAGTAAAGTACATAAAACATGTGAGTCTTAGTTTGGTCCATTCCAAAACTCAAACACAGCCTTCCTGCGGCACAGAGACAGCAGGGTGTGAACAGCTGGCGCCCCCACAGCCCTGGCAGCCTCCTGTGGTGCCCTGTCCCTTCCCCATCACCCCATGCCAACTCTCAGGGGACGACACAGCACTACTAGGACAGAGAAACCCTGTCCCACGACCACAGACAGCAACCCGGCCCATTATCTTACCACACATACTGAGTCATAGAAGGGTCCAGGCTATCCCCTCCTCTGGGTCAGCCTCTTGGGTGCGTGCACTGGGCAGCCTCAGAAGGGCCTCCTGCTTGACTGAAGGCTCTCCTGTTGTTGTCCTGAATCTCTGCTAATGTTTGAATAAGGAGCCTTGTATTTCCACTTTGCATGGGGCCCCACAAATCATGCAGCTGGCCCTGCCCATCTTCCCCGGCAGGGAGCTCAGGGAGCCTTTCCCAGGAAGAGCAGCCCAGCCAGCCACTCCCTGTGTGTTTCCAAAAATGTTACCCACAGCCTCTGAATGGTCAGGACGGAACAGAAACAAGTTACTTTAATCTGGAGTGGCTTCCTGCCCGCCTGGCCTTGATGGGCAACTCAGTAACTGCTAGACAGCTCCTCGCCCCATGTCTCCTCTGTATCCCACCTCACCCCTCCACTCCACCACATCCCCTGGTTTCCAACTACGTTGTCCTTCTCCTCCTTAAATGCACCATAGCTCACGGGGTTGAAATTCCCAGAGAGCATGGGCATTTTTGCTCAGATCCCCAATTCCCCCAACGGAGCTCTTTCAAGCACACGCAGCAGGAACTTGATAAGTGTGGATGGATTTAAATAAATGGCAGTATTTCCTGAATTCCTGACCCTATCATAAGACATACCAGTGTGACAGTACATTACATATATACAGAGATTGTATTTCCTTCTGTAATGGGATAAGCACTAAATACAAGAGACTGTGTTAGTTCCAACTCTGATCCATTTGGGCTCATGATATTTCCCCCATCCCATCGTCCCCATGGCCATCTCTGCTTCCCCTTCCTCCTCTCCAACCCTCTGCAGATCCTCCCTTCTTCAGGCAGCCTTCCTGATCATCCCAACCTACTCGAATTCTCTAAAACACACTCTGAGAACTCTTTGCTCTGTTTAGAGGACACCTGACCATATACCACATCATGGCAACCCCATGTTATTGGATTTCTTGTGCTAACTTAAATTTTTTACATCAGCAAACTTTCCTCCTTATCTAGGCTCTGAGCCCCACCAACAAAGAATGGTTCTTGGCACAGTGCTATGTATGCTGCAGGTCCTCTCCCCAATGGAAAGATGTCTAATGACAGTGGGTGGTAGTGGGGCAAAAGAGGAGAGAAAGTTACTAATTCCCAAGAAGAAAATCCTCGTGGCAAACCCAATAAGCTCAGGTACTTCTGTCCCTTCTCTTCTGGAGTCCACAGGAGGTCAAACGCATCCAGACCTTGACCAGACACCCTAAAGAGGCATTGCAAGTGACAATCAACAGGAAGCAAAGGCATGCTCCTTTAAGAACCTGTATGGTTAAATCACATCTTGGCATTTCCAGACAAAAAGCAGGACATTTTCATTTCTGTTTGTGGCTACTTTCTACCCCTCTCCACCCTGCAAACAAAAGGCATATGCCTTGTATAAAAGGCATAAGAGATATTTTTCTCCTCTGTGCTTTGAGGAAAGTGATGTTTTCTTCAGGGGAATGGAGACCCAGGCTTCAGGACTTGAGGCTCCAGAAACCAAGCCATACCTCCCAATGGCTACAAGCCCCAGGAGATGTCTTTGTGTGGACTCTCCCATTTCTAACGCACCTTTCTTTGGCTTTGACATCTCTGCAAGCTCTGCCCTGATTCTCTCCACGAAAGGGGCTTTATTGACTTAGGAGGACACCTCATCTGCCCCCTTAGTGCCCAGCAATAGAGGCCCATGACCCCCCTAAAGCTTCACTTCTGGGTACCTCTTCCATCTGTCCTGTCACCCCTCCAGAGGCCCGTTAACCTGTTCTCCCTCCCCCCTGGTGTTCAGAACACTGAAATGCTGATACCTGGCCCCACAGTCCAGGCCACTCTCATGCCTCTGATTTCAACCAGCTGCTTCCCCCTGTCTGGAGCAGCTTCTCGCTGGCCCTCCCTAGGCTCCTGGCCACTCACAGGGTGAGCCACATTCCTTTCCCAACAGGTGGGACTTAGACACCCCTCCCTGGCAACCTGTGTCTCTCCCACCATCAAACATCGGACAGACCTGCTATTTCTTCCTGATCTGTGGTCACTGCCCCTGGGCTGTGACCTTCTTGGGGTCGGGGACAGTCCACATGGTTTATCAGGAACCCACACAGAGCCTGGCACTCAGCAGACCTGTCCGGGCTTTGCCAAGGTTCATATCTCTGATCTCCATCCTCTCTTGGCCTTTCTCCCTCCAAACAAACATTCCATGTCCTTATTTCAAATAATCCGGTAAAGGTCACCCCCAAATCCACTCCCCCCCAAGTCTCCACCTCCATATGTCCAGCTCACACAATCCCACCAACTTCCTCTCAAATGGACTTCATGTCCCTTCAGGCCACCCTGGCTTCTTTCTGTGAAGGACACCACAGTCCTGAGGTCTAAAGCTACGGAATCATCCTAAACTCTTCTTCTGTTATCTTAAGCCCTGCCACATGCCAGCATTTTATATGCATTATCTCAGCGCAACAAACACTTAGAAGTGGATGTTCACATCCTGATTTTACACAAGAGGCAACGGGGGTCTCGGAGAAGTCAAGGGACCTGCCCAAGGTCACAAGCACATAATCCACTGAGCTGGGATCCGAGGCAGGCGACCTGCTCATACCCTCTTCTTGGCCTCAGGCCCAAACCACCAACATGGCTTCTCATCCCTCTTTCCTCGATTTAGCTCTTGGTTTGCCCACTCTCAGCAGATCTCAAATGATAGCCCACCCTCAGGGGTTGAGCAAAATTACAGGTTCCAGGGCCCTGTGCTCCAAGTTTGAGTCAGCAAGGACCCAGGAATCTGTATTTTAACAAGCTCCTGGAGGGACCAGGGATGCAAATAATTTCATTCTCTCTAGGTTCTCTTACCTCCTCTTACACCAGAATCTCTACCAAAACTTCTTCACAATTCACCCCTTCTCTCCTGGGCTGTGATCAGATCCTCCAGCGTCTCCTCATACCCCACAGTAGAGGAGAATCACAGGGCCAGTTGGAAAATATCAGCGCATGGATCCCAGCCAGAACCAACTGAAACGGAATCTCTGGGTGGGTGTCGGGGAGCTATTAGTTGAGCAGCTCATCCCGCTTTACCCCAGATTGCCCTGTTTGAATGACAGTCCCACATCGCAGAGGACCTCTCAGTCCTGGGAAAACCAGAACAGTAGTGACCACATGGGCTCTGGCCTTTGTAAGCCTCCCTAGGTGATTCTCATTTGCAAAACACTGGACTACATCTGGGTACAGAGGGGTCTCTCTCACTCGGCCAACTGCCCCAGGGCATTCCCTAAAGCTGGAGTTCACCCGCCTTTTGTTTTCATTTAACTCTGGTGATCTCAAAATGTCTCTCTAGACCAATGGTATCCCATTACTTGGGAACTTAATAAAGTGGAGCTAATTCTAAATCATTTGCTCTTCTCTCAGGTTCTAGATCTTTGTGGCAAGTTCCTCCTGAGAGCCAGTGCCATTGACAGACTTGAAAGAAGTGGAGTCTAAGGAGTTAACTGTCAGGCACGAGAGAGTGTGATGGTGGAGGTGGTTTGAGGCTGGGAGGTCAGTCCCCAGGGAGGTGTAGTGGCGCTCAGAGGGGCTTGGCTTTGTGTCAGATGCAACAAATGTTTACTGACCACTGACTAACCAGCAGGCTTGTTCATGCCAGTTCACTAAATTCAATACTAACATGGTGTTGGGTAAAGCCTGCTGCCTTCTCTTGCTTGAGCTCAGGACCATTTGAGAAACGGATGCGTGAAGCTGACAGATGGAGGTCAGAACATCAGCCAGGCTCTGATAAAGCTGTCCAAGTATGCAGCTTTATATCTCTGGACAAATGGACTGCCTAATATTCCACTCAGTGAGGGCAGCACACAGGTCCAGGCACTGGCATAGGAGGGTTGACCATGGACCTCGCATAGGAGTGGGCTCCTGACCTCATCTCCCAGAACTGGCCAGATGCACCCACCTACTCTGCAGATAGCAGATCCCAGAAAGGGGCAGAAGTATTGGCAGGCCCACCTCATAACTTCTAGAGTCACTGGTTAGAGATGCCTTGCCTGTTCCCTAGAGGAAGTGATGGAGAGGATGAGGTGTGAGAGTGAACAGCCAGGGCTGTCCCCCCCGTTCTCCCCATGCACGTTAGAGCCCTCATGCCCTTGCCAACTCCCAGAGAGGCTGGCCTGGCCTGGGGGAGGAGCCAGGCACTGATGTCTTGTAAGTTTCCCTGGTGATCCTCAGGTGCCATCAGGATTGCATAACCACCCTGGGGAGATCCTCTCCTGGAAGTGAGATGCCAGGGATGTCCTCTCTACGGGCTGGATTGTTCCTATCTCACAACCAGGGAGACAAGTGCTCAGGAACATCTCTCCCTATGCCCAGAGCCGGCAGACAGAACTATAACGGTGAGTAATGGCAGAAGACAGATCTGCTTTCTCCAAAAATGGAGACTTGGCGGTTTTCAGCCAGTTTGGAGCCAGATCAGCTAAAGCAGAAGTTCTAGAATCTCCTCGGGAGCTTGTTAAAATGCAGTTCACTGAGCTGCACCCCCAACAAGTCTGATTCAGAGGGAGGGCTGTGGAGCTGTAGGGAGAGAAGACACAGGCTGATTTAGTCTCCAGACATAGCTTTGCCACCGACTATCAGGATGACCTTTCCTGACTCACCCAACCTCTCTGAGGCTCAGTTTCTTTGTTTGTCAAACACACATCTCAGCAGTAATGACCTCGTGTGTTTTTTAGGAAATGACAGGGGACACACAAAGCTCTGCGGGTTGCATATGGCCCATGGTAGGAATGGGGATAAACTGTAGATGTTAATTATTATTTGTAGATATTGTTATGTACAGATAGCTTTGAAAAGACTGGGAGGAGGTTTGGGATGCAGGCAAGAACACCAAGAGGCAGAACACCAAGGAGAGAGTGAACCAAGTCTAAGAGGATGTAGGAAGGGGAGCTAGAAACGGAGCATAAGCCAGGGCACAGAACTGGCAGCAGATGAGGGGTGGGGGCTGCTACGGTCTGGCTGGGAGAGGGGCTGGGATTCAAAGGCACCTAAAATAGAACTTCCTTCTCTCCAAGCTCACGATTTACTCCACCCCGCCACCCCCAACTCTCTAGGCCCTACTCCACATGCCTCTGTCCAGGCTCATTTGTTAGCATTCCCCCCCCCTTCACTGCACCCCCACCCCTGCCCTAGGGACTCAAGGAATCTTAGCAATGTGTCCAGTTCTTGTGCTGGAGGGAAAGAAGCAAAATAAAAGGGGGGAAGCACTCTCTCTAGGCCTGTGTCTTTGTAGGACTTCCCACAGCCCCCTAGTCCTGCTCTCCCCCAGGAGATGGCCATCCCGAGTCAACATCTGGTTAGAAGTATCCAAACCAACAGGGACCCCAGTGGCCTGCCTCCCCTCATCCAACCATGAAGCCGCCTCAGCCATCCCTGCCAACCCATGCCCCTTCCCTCTCTCATAACTAGACTCAGCGCTCATCTCCCTAAACTTCATGGGATTTCAAGAGTTTCTCCCTCCATGTGTACATCCACTCCTTCCATCCATTCCACAAGTGTTTACCACACTCCTACTCTATGACCAGGCACTGTGCTGGGCAGTGGGTATTCCAACGTGAAGAAGGTACAGTCCCTGCCCCACTCCCATGGGCTGAGGAAGGGAGGACTAGATCTGGAGCTCACAGGAGAAAATGGGGGGCCTTGCCATGCTCTTCAAGTCCATGCTCTTGTTCTTTGATCCCCTCAGCCAGTGGTGGGGTGCCCCAAATCCCCCTCTTCTCTCTCTCACCCACACAAAACACCCCAAAGAAAATATGCCCATAACAGACATGGATAACACACTCCATGGTTCCATGTTGCTCTCCACCCTGTAGGTTTTAGAAATTTGTCTGAGCCTCATGGCAGGTCTTCAGTACCTGCCCTGACCTCTGTCTGGCAACTTAATTTTATTGACCTGCTTGGATGTCCCAGCACTGAAGATACAGAGAAGAATAAGCTGTATTCTGAACACCTAATGATCCAAGTCTAGTGGGAGAGCCAGGCACTTAAACAGTCATAACACAATATGGAACACTCAAGCAAGACTTTGGGATGTGAGCAGAATAATACATCCCCTCTAATACCTCCCAGTTGTTGACAAGGAGGATACCAGGGGAGGATTCCTGGAGGAGGCAATCAAGAGAAGGAGTAAGTCTGAAATTGAGCCTATGCATTAGCTTAGTGCCTGTCATTTCAGGCTGTCTTAATCACTTCCCACTGACTCTGCTCCCATCCCCTCCATCTCTGAAAGCCCAGGACACCGGGGCTTTTGGAAAAACAAATCCACGTGCAAACGATGTGATTATGGGTGGATTTTCTCCCTCCTTTGATTTAGAGTTAACGTTATAATACCAAGAACTACTTATGTAATAAAAACTAAATTTATAGAAGAAGAAGCTATTTCCCCTGGCTATTTTTAGGTGGTGCCCAGAAAACCCACCTAGATACCCGCCTTGGCCTTTTAACTCTAGTGCAAATGAAGGCCAGAGTGGAGTTTTCAAATGTGGCATTCCCATCCTCACTAGCTGGGAGCCAGCTCCTGGCAGCCCGAAAAGGGCAGTGCTTTAGCAGACTGGAGGGCTGAAAATCAGAGCTGTCCCAGGCTTTGCAAAGAAGGAGCTCAACTTCGAGCAAAATACCTCTTTAACTCGGGAAGCAGAGCAGGAATGAGGTTGTCGCCCCACACTTTGATCAAGTACAGGGATCCAAACAGGTAGCGAAAATCATTGTTTGTGTCAAGACTGAAGGAGAACAGAAAGATGTAAGTTTTCATGTGTGCAGGAACAGGAGAGACTCAGAAGCTCGAATAGCCCTTGCTAACGTGAATCAAGATTTCTTCTCACGCGAGAGGTCTGCCCTGATATTTACCCCTGGCTGGGTTGACCGAAGCCAATCCCCCTTTCTCTGGGGATTTTATCAATTATTTAAGGGGCAACATTTTATTTCACTGAGCATTGGCTGAAGAACCTTGGCCCTGAGACTCCTTACTGAGAAGCAGCTAAGACCTCAGGGATCGGGTGCAGTTGAGAATCTAGAATTTTACCTTCTAAATTTGGCTCTGCTAATTAGCTATAAGACCCTGGGAAAGTTAACTTCTCAGAGTTTCACCTTTTTCATTTATACAAAGAGAGTATGACGGGACATACTCTGTAACATAGTCACGAGAAGTAACTGGCAACTCAGGAATAATACTGCTTGTCTGATCCACAGTATTTTACAAGGAAAATATTTAAAATATTTCCTAATATATTTTGTCCCTGGGAAATCCAGGTGTTTCATTTTTTTCCCTTTCCTTTCTCTTATACCCTTCTAATATCAGCGCTAAGCCAAGACCTTCTTCCCCCAGGCAAAGAACACACGAAGAACCCCCAGAAAACAAAGGTCGGTAGAGTTGGAAATGGCTGCCAAGAGGTAATGCTCTTTTCTCTAGTCAGGAATTGAGAAGAAACCTTTCTAGGACTGGGAGGAAAATGAAGTCAATGGCCAGGATTTCACTACTCCCTTCCCCAAAAGCGGGGGTGGGGAGAGGGACAACATTAGAAACGACCAGTGACTCAGAATCACAGAACAGAACGCCTTGGACAAGGCCAGGCTTTGGCGGGTCCCAGAGCAACATGGGAAGGTTCACAAGGACCAGGGGCTGCCCTCAGGCCCACCCATCTAGAGTCCGTACAAGAGCTAGACACTCAAGCCCTCCAGGGACAGGGGCGGGTCCCAGGAGAGCCAGGGAGCCTGAGGAAGCCGAAACTTCAGCAGCAGGCTCCAGGTCCACCTTCGAAAGCCCCAGGGACAAGACCAGACCCTTCAGTGAATTCCAGCACAGGAGCTCCAGATGCA
This sequence comes from Taxidea taxus jeffersonii, assembly GCA_003697995.1. NCBI lineage: Eukaryota > Metazoa > Chordata > Mammalia > Carnivora > Mustelidae > Taxidea > Taxidea taxus. The sequence continues at coordinate 5,831 of RCUC01114253.1, read as the reverse complement.
GAGGGGACACAGAACACATCCGTGGAAATCAACAGGGACCCTGCGGCCCCATGGGGAGACACCCTCCCAGGGAGTCTGAGTTGGGACTTCATTGAACCAGGAGCCAGTATCACATCAGGACAGGCTAATGTACCTTTATTAACTGAGCTAAGATTTTTATGGCAAGTGATCGATTATAGGAAATAATTGGTTTTCCTTGCACATGGGAATTGTGTGTATTTGAACTTCCCATTTCTGTAAGGCTTCGGCCAATATTAGCTACTATCATCATCATCAACAACAAAATAAGTTATTCTCAAACTGACACAGAGGGAGGGAAGGCCAGGGCAAGAGCAAAAACAGCCCTACTTGTGTCAGATCCAAGTCCTGGGAGCGCAGAGGGCGGCTGGCTGGAGGCAAGGGGAAGGGAGGGGAGGAGAGGGGCAAGGTACAGCCTTTGGGCCTTATGTCCCCTCTCCTGTTCTTATTCTTTGCAAAGGAGTCAAACCCTACAGTTTCACCCAGGTTTACGTCTAAGGAATCTCTCCTCCCATCTACCCTTTGCTCTGTACTCACCTGGCCTGTGAGGTAGGAGCTACAGGAGCTACAGGGCTCCTCCTCTCCCACCAGGCCCCTGGCTACAGTCATGGTCATGGTCACAAGCCAGAGCTGGGGAATCAGGTGGCCTGAACACAGATCCCAGCACCGCTTCTCATCTGCTATCATCTCTGGTTGAGTTCCCTGTGCCTCAGTGTCCCCCTCTGAGAAAGAGAATCTCAGCCACATGTTTCATAAGATTACCGTGGGGGTTAACTAGTGGGCTTGATGACGAGGGAGTGTCTGGCCCCTGGTGAGCACTGTGCCAGCATCAACAATTGCACACGTCCTCAACGACTATTCCAAACAACCCCTTTCCCTCCCATTTTCCAAATACACTTACTACTATGTGAGATACCATTACTTTTTTTTATCTCTCTCTCCTTGAGCCCTTTTTGTTCACCATCCACTGTTCTATCCACAGGACCTAGAACCACTGCCTAGCACATAGAAGGAATTATTATGAAATTTTACTCACTTTTAAGCTTAGGCAGATTATGGAATGCCATATGCCTTAGTTTACTCATTTGGAAAATGGGGCTCAGTGCCCATATCCCCAAACTGATGTGAAGATTATATGAGGTACTATTTGTGACTATGCCCACACCAACCCTGGGTACCTGACGGATGGGTGCTGGCTGATCTGGAAAGAAAGTCTTGGCCTTATTGGGACAGGGCCTGCAACAGTTAATTCCAGACTCATTTCCCCTCATGCGAGGCAAGGCTGGCCAGCAGGACAACTGGCAGCCATCCAGGTAGAGGGCAAATGTCAGAAATGGGTGCCCGCAGGGCTACCCTAGTCCTGATATGGGGTCTTGACCCAGGCAGCTGGAGTCTCTCCCCGCCCCCTGCTGTTGAGAGGCACTGCCTGGGCCTGCAGCATTTGGGAGCCAGTGAAGGAGCTGAGCGGTGGGAACCTCCACCCGCCTGGGTCCCACGCCACATCCTGGCCTTGGGGGAGGTGGGCCTGAGGCTGGGACTCGCTTCCCAGCCATTCCCGGGTGGCCCAGCTCCCACAGGCCCAGCTGCGCCGACTGAACCTGAGGGCTGGAGGGGCAAGTCTGTCCCTTAGCACTGCCTGGTCCCCCCACACACAAAAAGGCAGGCCCAGGCCTCAACACAAAGGGGGCATGGAGTTTGGAGCCCAACTCCGTGAGCTCTTCAGTCCATCTGCCTGCCCAGCCTGCGGGAGGGAGTGTGTTCAAAGGCAAAGTCATGCAGGGGACACAGTGAAGAGATGGTTTCAAGCAGGGGTTTCCTGCTTTTCCCATTTCTCACAATTCCCCAGCTTTCCAGCCACTTCCCCTAGTATCCATCCCTCTGACAACGGACCCAGGAAGAAATGAAAACAGACACACAGGCTCAGCACAGATGGTGAAGAGAAGTAAATGAAACCCAGCGTCCGTCCCATGAATTCATTCCTTCCACAGCCACATACAGAAATTCTACCGGTGCCAGAGGTGGCCTGCTGGGGGATATGGGCTTGAATACAACAGAGCTGCTCCTCAAAAGCACTGTGGTAGGAGAAGCAGGTACCAGCGGTGAGCAGACTGGGGAGGGGTAGTGGGCAGGGTAGTGCACAGGGCATGGTGGGAAACAGGGGAGGGGTCTCTAACACAGCCTGCAGAAGGAGGCGGAGCCAGCAATCCAGCAAGGGTGACGCCACAGTGGTCTGGCAGGCAGCATCTTGGGGAATAAGGAGCTGACGAATGAAGAAAAGAAATCCTGCACCATGACATTGGCTTAGAATCTTCAGGGGACACTGTCTCCAGAATGATGGTAGCTCTGACTCCCATCCCCTCAGGCTTCAGGGATTTTCAATAGAAAAGAAGCCCTCCAAGGGACGCTTGGGTGGCTCAGTTGGTTAAGCGTCTGACTCTTGATTTCGGCTCAGGTCATGATCTCAGGGTCATGGGATAGAGACCGGCCTCAGGCTCTGCACTCAGTGTCTCTCTCCCTCTGCTTCTCCCCACACACCCTCTCCCAAATAAATAAAATTTTGCAGCCACTCTGGAAAACAGTATGGAGCTTCCTCAAAAAGTTAAAAATAGAGCTACCTTATGACCCAGCAATTGCATCACTAGATGTTTACCCCAAGGACATAAGCGTGGTGATCCAAAAGGGCACATGCACCCCAATATGTATAGCAGCAATGTCCACAGTAGCCAAACTATGCAAAGAGCTCAGATGTCCATTGACAGATGAGTGGATAAAGAAGATGTGGTATATAGATATACAATGGAATATTACTCAGCCATCAAGAGAATATAATCTTGCCATTTGCAACAATGTGGATGGAATTAGAGAGTATTATGCAAAGTGAAATAAGTCAGTTAGAGAAAGACACATATCACATGATTTTATTTATATGTGGAATTTAAGAAAAAAACAGATGAACATAGAGAAAGGAAAGGAAAATTTTAAAAAGATAAGCAGAGAGAGAGGCAAACCATGAGAGACTTTTAACTCTAGGAAACAAAAGGGTTGCTGGAAAGAAGGGGTGTGGGGGATAGGGCAAGTGGGGGATGGGCATTAAGGAGGGCACATGATGTGATGAGCACTGGGCATTATATGTAACTGATGAATCACTGAATTCTACCCCTGAACCTAATAATACACTATATGTTAACAAAATTGAATTTAAATTAAAAAAAGAAAGAAAGTAAACCCTCTGAGGCAGGGACAGGGTCAGGTCAGTCTGCACCCTCAGAGCTTAGAACAGTGATGGACATGCACATGGGAGGCACTTGGCAAATGTGTCTGCATGAGCCAGTTATTAAATAAACTCCTTGAAGGTAAGATCAGGACTGACCTGGAAGAGCCCTTGCACCCTTCATTTCTTACCAGTATTCACAAAAATTCTGTTTTGCAATCTCTTGCATGCTGCAACTCTCTAACTGGTACAAATAAGATACCTTCTTAGCCTCCAACACAGGTGTCTTTCCAAGGCACCAACAGTGGTGTCTGTCTCCCAAAGTGCACCAGCTTCCCCATATGGTCATACTCCCTCCAAAAGCCCTGGACACAACTATGAGAATCGCATGCCAATGTGGACAGCAGGCAGCTGGTGCCAATGTCCGCACCTGAGTCTCTACAGAAAAACATGGTGCTGCCACCCACACCCAGCTGCGGGCACACTGCTGACCTGTGCACACACTGGTCCCCAGCCCCCCACCACAGGAAGCATATACAGAGGAGACACCAATTAGAGTGCTTCGTTTGGATACCACCTTGGAACTGGCCCCTGGGACAACTGCCCAAACACCAGCCATTCTTGTTTCTTTCTCAGTGGGAGGTCCTGAAGACTACAGGTTCCCCTCATTTTTCACTCAGCCAATATTTAATGAGGACTTAATATGGGCTAGACCCTGTCACTGGGAACTAGGAATGCACAGTTGGCCCTATCAGAATCCCTGCATTCTGGAAGCCCCTAGCCTAGGGAAAGACAGGGAGAACTGTGGTTTTCATACTCTGTGCTAAGTGCTACATCCGGGGCAGGTCTTCAAGGCCACAGATGAAGGAGAACCTCACCTCCCTGAAACTGGGGGTGGGGAGGGGAGGAGGAATTGGAGAAACTATAGACATAGCTGTACTTGGAACTACATCTTGAAGGATGGTTAGATATTCACCTCTGGAGGTATCAACCCTCCATGCAGAAGGAAGGGGAAAATTTAAATATAGGCTGTGAGAGGTGGGGCACACAGACATGGTCCTGTGCTTGGTCATGAAGGGGACTACCCTCCTTGGATTCTGAAACTGAGTTTGGGATTTTCCAAATTCCCCTTTGGTCCATTGAGAGAATCCATTTCCAGACCAAGGAGGTCAAGGGGAAGCACAGGACACACGGAGACAGAAGCAGCTCATCAGCCCTGGGACAATTCCACACCCCGTCAGGGTCAGGGCTGCCTCGACAGACCCCTACTCGAAGAGCAGAGATGTGAGGACCACTGGCCTCTGGAGTGACCAAGTCCCATTCCACAAGCTCGGATGCAAAAATCTGACCCTGAGGCAGACCACCATGAATGGTGACACTCCTGATGCCTGTGTGTGAATGAACTCAGCCCCAACTTTTTTCTGACATACCCCATAGGTAACTCCCACACAGCTGTTGGGAGGCACAGGATACTGACCATGGGGGTAGCTATCCTTACCAAGACCATTTTACAGGGAAGAAAACAGAGGATTGAGAAGCAAGGCCACTTGCCCCAGGACAAACTCATGACAGAACCCCAACCCCAAATTCTCAGCACAGGACTCCCCTTTCCCACTAGGGGACGGTGGCAGGCACGCCCTCCTTTGGTTCCTGGCTTCCCCTTAAGTGCTTTCTCCTGAAGGTAATGTCCATAGCAGAAACAACAACTATAAAACTATAATTAAAAACAAAACAATACCTCCAAAATTCTTAGCCAAGATGCATTGTTGAACATTTCCCTAAATACTGTGAGTTCTGCAAGGGCCCAACTACATCCCCCATCTCTTTGGATGGTGTTACCTAATATTCTAGAAGCAAACTCCCAACTTCTGGTCTTTACTGCAAATTTTCCCTCTGAAGCCTGGAGAATACTTAGAAATGCTGTTTAAATGAGAGAAGGTGCTCCCAACAGTTCATCAAAAATGTTCTGATCTGCCAGATCGAAGTTCTAGAAGCTCATTGTGCGTGCAGAGATCACTACCTGCCTGCCATCAGTATGCTCTTTTCTAAGACCCACTGAGAGGAAGCAGCAGCAGCAGCAGCAGCAGTAGCATCAAGCAAACAAACCTGCCTGGTATCCAAGAAGCTGGGAATTTTAGGGGGGTGAGGTGATATCTTGGTTTTCCAGAAGAGCCATCAGTCATGCCAAGGTATACAACTTCAGAATTCTGGTGGAAATGCAAAAAGACAGAGATTTGAGACTCCTATCAAACCCCAAATGACTCCTCTCCAGCTTGTGAACACCACAGAGATGCTCACCTTTTGAAAGACTTGCTTTCCCAACAGGATCTTACCTGCTCACAGAATGTGTCCTATCTTGGGAGTGATGAAGCAAGGACTTCCAGAAGGCAGGGAGCCCAGAAACTCCCAAAGGCACAAGAGGAAGGCTCTCAAAAGCCAAAAAACATCTGTACCAAGTGTTGGTCCTTTGGACAAGTTACACCAGATCCCAGGAGCTGGCCCTACGACAACTTCCTCCCCAGGCCATTCTTCCCACCACTTACCACATACCTGGCTTGCAGGCAGAAGCTGAACCATGACAGATGTCTGATGGGGAAGGAAA
>RCUC01114252.1:0-21846 GCA_003697995.1 Taxidea taxus jeffersonii | reverse complement strand
GCTGATAAGCTGTGACTCCTTGTAGCAACCAGTCTGTCTCTCCAATCCTGTGGGCAGCACTTCGCGCTGTACCTTCCCCTCTTAGATCCTCTTATGGATCCAAGAAGAGTTGTTGATTATTCAGTTTGTTTAACTTTTTACTTGCTCTTAGGATAGAGTGGCAACTTCCAAGCTCCCAACATGAGGAGTTAAGAACCAAAATTTGGTATTTATTTTTTCAAGTCTTTTTATCTCTATAACCAAATCTTAATAAAATGACATTTACACTTGACCAGCATTGTGGACAGGTCAATTCAATGATGACTCAACAAAATGAAACCCTGGACGCACAACATTAATAGAAAGGAAGGAAGTGCATAAAATTGAAGAACATTCATTTTCAGACACTGCACCCAATCCTTACCACATATGATTTTGGTAATCTCCACTAAGTTTCCTAATCTCTCAGATGGGCAGTCTCTCAAGTGCAAAATATCAATAACCGTTACTCCCTCTGTCATTATAAAGATAAAATGAGATCACATATGGAAAGCCCTTGACAAAATTGGGCATGTTATGAAAGTTCAATAAATGGAAACTATTATTTCTCATACACTAATTTCTATTGTTGGACTTTCAGATTATTTTTGTTTTTCTTTTCTAGCAGTAACAATGAAATGCATAATCTATCATCTATTTTCATTAGTGCTTGTTTACATTTTGAGTATTTTTACAGGCTGAAGTTCCTGAAGTTGTGGAAGATCATGAGTATTTTTAAAACTCAGACAAATGTTGCCAAATTGCATTTTAGATAAGTTATATCAGTTTATCTTCCAACACCAGATTGTGAGGCGACCAGCTCAATACTTCTTTAGAAGATTAAAGAAAGAAAAGTTGACTTGAATTTGAATTTCTTTGATTACTAGAGAATCTACACTATTTATTTTTAATGTATTGATGTACTGGTCAGTGACATTTCGCCTTTTGTTGCTGTTCTTTGTCCTTTTTCTATGAGTATTATTTTATACATATATATATTTTAAAGTCTTTGACCATTGTGGTTTCCAGTTTGTATTTTTAGGTCAAATATAATTTACTTTAATTTTTATAATTTTAGAAGGATGATTTTATATATAAGTAATGCAAATATTATATAAACATTATAAGAAATCAGACAACTCAAAAATACATAAGAAAATATTTTCAAAATTACTCCATATCTTACCACTCAAAAATAATCATTGTCAACACTTAAGGACTAATATTTTAGGGATTTCTATGTAAATACATCCATCTAAATAATAAATGATAAACAAATAAATGTAAGTTATTTTGGGAAGATGGTTATCACACTACAATGCTACACTTATTTAGACTTTTAATTAAAAATTAATTACACTTAACCAAAGGTGGGGGCCAAAACCTGCATTGAAATTAAGAAATACTGAGCTTCAGATAAATGTTGCTTCACCACCTGACTTTAATTGCCAAAAGAGCAATTTGAAATCAATATATTAGATAAGAGATACTTTATGATATTAGAGTATTTTCTTAACCTTATGTTTCAAATTTAGACAAGTTCTATTGACTTCCTATTCTGAAAAATAAGGAAACTAGTATACCTTCTTCAAACTCCCCTCCCAGTCTTTGGTATTTACATATTATAAACATATATTTAGTATTTATATGCTTACTTTGTCAAAAGTTCTTTGATTAATATAATGGTTATTCCTTGATCTTAATTTTAAAGTTTGGGGGATTCAATACCTATCGCTCTTCCTTTTACCGTGATTTCTTTTTTTTCTCCTCATTCCTGATTTTAAACTTGGATTTATTCCTAATAGACCTAATATTTTTCCATAAGCTGGGCTTATTATTCTGATCTCTAATACTGTATGCTCAAACATGTCTCTCTATTGCCATTATAGTTAAGTAAAATATACCTGGGTATAAATTCTTGAGGCTGTATATTTATCCCTTAGAACTCTGTTCCCTGGGGCGCCTGGGTGGCTCAGTGGGTTAAAGCCTTTGCCTTCGGCTCAGGTCATGATCCCGGTGTCCTGGGATCGAGCCCCGCATAGGGCTCTTTGCACTACATGGGGCCTGCTTCCTCCTCTCTCTCTACCTGCCTCTCTGCCTGCTTGTGATCTCTGTCTATCAAATAAATAAATAAAATCTTTAAAAAAAAAAAAAAGAACTCTGTTCCCTGTATTTCAATACTGAATACTATAGTGGGAAAAATCTCAAGTTAGTCTTCAATTGCCTTCTGTGCTCATGTGATTTCCATTTCTACCCTTAACATCTGTGGTTGAACCTCAACTCTAAAGGAGATTCTTTGTCTCTTTTTTGAACTCTCTGTGGTTCTGAATCATATCACCATAGCCAATGGATATTTAGATGAGCCTCTTAGAGAGATGATGCTTAGAATGCAGTACTTCTAAATTGGGATCCAGAGAACACTATGATGGTAAGTGCCAGAGAGCATTTATGTTGCCCCCCATCTTGCTCAAGACATTGCAGTACTGAGAAGGGTTGCTTCCCAATATTTTCTTCGTGTTTCCTTGAAGGAACAAGATTTTCTCTGGTTTTCAGTTTTTTTTTTTTCTAATTGGGGTCAAGGAGCAAAGGGTGGAGAAAAGGCATTCAACTGTAATAATGTTAAGAGGTGAGAATTAATAACTATTTTACCATGTCTAATTTATATCTTTCTGTGAGAGAATTCAAATTGCAAACATAAAATTGTTCAACTATTATATAAAATTTCATGCCTTATACATTAACTTACTATATGTTTAAATATAAACATAAATACTAACATAGACAAAGGGAAGTGAAGTAGTTAAATATAAAGTATTCAAATTTATAATCAATATCACCTTACATGTAATCTTGTAGGATTAGATTTTTCATGTTCCAATTTGTCTTTTCAAAATACATACATTAATAATATGTGATATATTAATAATTTTATATTTTACTATTCTATAGTGTGTGAACATATGTTATATATTAAATGTAATTGATATATAGTATGTAATTAATAAATATATTGATGCTATATAATTAATTATGTGTATAATTGGTAACATTCTAATTTTGAGGCCAGCATGACCTTGATATGAAACATGAAAAAAATGATATCCATGAAAAAACTAATATTCATCATTAACCCAAACAAAAATATTCTTTACAAAGTTTTAATAAATTGATTTCAAAATATATAAACCATGACCAAGTGGAGATTATCTAAGGAATACAAAGTTGAATTAGAATTTGAAAAGCAACGAATAATGTGCTATATTAACTTAATAAAAAACATGGCCATCTAAACATATAAAGAAAATCATTTGATAAAATTTGACACCCATGTATAATTAAACCTCTTAGTTTATGTAGCTTCAAAAATCAAATTTTAGGAATAAATTTAAGTTAATGACATGTAAAACTTCACCAAAATATTGCTGTGAGAAATTAAAGGCTCTGAATAGTGTAGAGAAATACTATGTTTGTGGCTTAAAAGATTCAAAATTATTAAGGTATCAATTCTCCCCAAATTGATGTGTAGATTCATTGCAATCACAATTAAAATTTTAGGAATCTTTCTTGTAGAAACTGATAAGCTGATTTTAAAATCCACTGTAAAATATCTAGAATAGCAAAACAATTTGGAAAAAGGATGAAATCAAAGAAATTGGGGTGCCTGTGTGGCCCAGTTGGTTAAGTGTCTGACTCTTGATTGCAGCTCATGTCATAACTTCAGGGTTCTGAGATGGAGCCCTGAGGGCTCAATGCTCAGCGGGGAGTCTGCTTCAAATTCTCTCTGCCCCTCCTCCCTCACTCCCCCCATGCACTCTCTCTCTCTGTCAAATAACTTTTTTGAAAAAGGAATTAAACTACATGAATTCAAGATTTACTAAGATGTGACAGTAATTTATGCAGTGTGACTCTTTTATAAGGATAGACCAGTATAACATGGAATAAAATGGAAAGCTCAAAAATAGAACCAAGATATCTAGTCAACTTAATGGGAAAGCCTTTCAACAAATGGTGCTAGAACTGAATGTCTATATAGAAAAAAGTATTTTGACCCATACTATACACAAAAATTAACTTGAAATAAATCATAGAAGAAGGGGATACAGATTTTTTTAGAAAGGACTTAAAAATAATAACCATAAGGAGACAAATTCAAAAGTAAGATATTATAAAAACTAAAATCTTCTGCTAATCAAAAACAACACCATTATGAAAATAATAAAAAGGTAAACAGTAGACTGGGAGAAAACATGTGCAACACTTATACATAACAAAAGTTTCATATCCTCAATAAATAATTTCTACAAATCAATACTAAAATAAAGTGACTCCATTTAAAATCGAAAACGAGTTTCACAAAACATTTCACAAAAGATGGATGATAGGCCAACAGACACATGAAAAAAAAAGATCACCTTCATTAATTGTCAACTAAATGCAAAACAAAGTCACAAGGAGATGTGTTACTTACACACATATTAAAACTCCTAAAACTATAGAGTTTGAAAATATTAAGTGTTGAGATGTGGGCCATCTGGAAATCTCATACATTGCTAATGGAAATAGGAAATGACACAGGCACTTTGGAAATTACTATTTCTTAGTAAAGTTAAAAATAAACCTACCCTATGACTTAGATATTCTACTCTTAAGTGGATATCAAGGCTTAATAAGAGTGTGCACAATAAAGACTTGTACAAGAATATTTATAGCAGCCTAGCTCACAATAGAACAAAATTCAAAATACCCTATGTGTCCATCAACAAGTGAACAGATAAATTTCAGTATGAAAATACAATAAAATATTACTCCAAGATGAGAACTAACTACTGATAAATGAAATGTCATTGTTAAAAAAAAGAAGAAAAAGAAAAACACATGAACAGAGAAGCCACATGGAAAAGAGTGTATATTATATAGTTAACTTCATATCAAATTCAAGAAGAGGAAAAGCTAATTTATCTTCTTAGAAGTCAGATTAGTGGTTGCCTCCTTGGAAGTGTAAGGCGATTGACTAGAAAGCAGCATAAGGAATTTCTGAACAGCTAGAAATATTATATAACATAATTTGTTTGATGGTCTTATAGGTGCATGTATTTGTTCAAAATTGATTGAATTGTAGTTAAGATTAGTTCATTTTCCATGTATGTCACACCTCTCAATGAAGTGCATTTTTAAAAAATAGCAGTAATATTTGCCATAGACAAAAAGGTTCATTTTATTTATGATAAAAAGTTTCATATATTGTGGTTTTGGCTTCATACCTGCCATGATGGTTATTCAAAAAAAAAAAAATAGAAGACAAGTGTTTCAAGGATGTGGAGAAATTGTTGCTCTTGGATACTGTCAGTGGGAATATAAAATGGTGCAGCTACAATGGAAAACAGTATGGTGGTTCCACAAAAAAATTAAAAGGAGAACTATCACATGATCCAGCAATCCCACTTCTGGGTATTTATCAAAAGAATTAAAATCAGGATCTTGAGGAGATATTAGCATTCTTATGTTCACTGAAGCACTATTCATAATAGCCAAGATATGGAAACAAACTGAATGTTTATTAACAGATAAATAAGGAAAACATACATATATTATATATAGAACATATATATATAAACTAGAGAAAATATGATATATATACTTATATATGGGCTAGATATATAGATATTATATATCTACATATATATAATACATATATGTATATCTATATATGCATATATAGATATAAAATATATACTATTTAGCCTTTAAAAAGAAGGAAGTTCTGAATTATGTGACAATCTGATGAACCTTGAGGACATTATGCTAAGGGAAATAAGCCGGTCACAGAAAGACAAATGTTGCATGATTCTACTTACTGTCTGTAACATAGTCAAATTTATAGAATCAGAGTGGCCTCATAGAATCCAGAGACCAAGGGGTGGGGGAAATGGAGAGTTCCTAAAAAATGGATATGAGTTTCTATTAAGCAACATGAATGAACCCTGGAGACCTGCTCTATAACACTGTATCTTGTCAACAATAATGTACATTCAAAACTTTGTTAAAACGGTAGATCTTGGGGCACCTGGGTGGCTCAGCAGGTTGAGCCTCTGCCTTTGGCTCGGGTCATATCTCAGGGTCCTGGGATCGAGCCTCACATCGGGCTCTCTGCTCAGCAGGGAGCCTGCTTCTCCCTCTCCCTCTGCCTGCCTCTCTGCCTGCTTGTGATCTCTCTCTCTCTGTCAAATAAATAAATAAAATATTTTTTAAAAAGGGTAGATCTTACATTAAGTGCTCTTACCAAAAAAAAAAAAAAAAAAAAAAGATTTTTCTTGAAAACAATATTAAAATGAGTTAAGAATACAAACAAGTGTCACAAAATCAAATGTAAAATGTCTATAGATTTTGGAAAGATATACAACCTCGCTTATTTTTAAAGAAATGCAAATTAAGCAATCATGTGACCAGACCTCTAAAATTAGAATAGTTGAACAGTGACAAAAATGTTGATATTTGCTAATACATATAGATCTTCCTCAACCTATGATGGGATTACATTTGGATAGACCCATAATAAGTGGAAAGTATCCTAAGTGGAAAATGAATGCATTTAATACACCTAACCTACCAAACATCGCAGCTTAACCTAGCTGACCTTAAATGTGCTCAGAACACTTACATTAGCCTACAGTGGGACAAAGTCATCTAAGACAGCCTGTTTAATAATAAAGTGTTGAGGGGCGCCTGGGTGGCTCAGTTGATTAAGTGTCAGACTCTTGATTTCAGCTCAGGTCTTGATCTCAGGGTGCTGATATCCAACCCCACATTGGCTTTGTTTGAGTGTGAAGCCAGCTTAAGATTCTCTTTCCCTTTCCTCCCCCCGCCACTTGCACACACTCTCAAAAAAAAAAGGAGTGTTGAATATCTCATATATCTCATGTGAATTACTGACTATTGTACTGGAAGTGAGAAACAGAATGGTTGGTATATTGGTTGTTTCCCCTCATAATCACGTGGCTGACTGGGAGCTGAGGCTGCTGCTGCCCAGCATCACAAGAGAGTACCTTACTACATACCAGTAGTCCAAGACCAAAATTTAAAATGTGAAGAACAGTTTCTACTGAACACATATTGATTTTGCACCCTGTAAAACTGAAAAATCATAAATTGAAATATGGTAAGTCTGGGACTATCTGTATGGTCTATGAGCATGTAAAAAAAAATCCTACATGCATGTACTATTTTATAGGACTCTAAAATTGGTAAACTTGGCACACCCTCACTGCAGTTAATTTAATCAATATCTTTTGAATTTTAAAAGACCATGTTTAACCTATAAATTCCACTTCTTGAATTTTTCCTAAATATTCTCTTATAAGTGAATCTAAAGGAATATGCAAAAGAATTCACTCCCCATCATTGTCTATAAGACCTGAAAATCTGGAAGCAGTAAAATTAACTATCTACAAGGGAATAAGTAAATTATCTATGGCATATCCCTGGCCATGAGAGGAACTACTATACTATTTTTAAAAAATGAGTTAAAACTATTTGTGCTATAGGGAAATGTCTTCAAGACACAGTGCTAAGTGAATAGGAAAACGGAAGACAGTATGTATAGTATATTCCCATTCAGGAAGGTAATGTTTGGAAACACAAATGTCCGTTGATATTGGTCATTCTTTGGAGTAAGACAAGGTAGTAGAATGGGGTGGATGGGAGACTCAAATTTCATTGTATAACATTTAAATCTACTTTAACTTTGCTTAAAATAAATATTTATTGTAGGACTATAGAGCTACTGATGAGATATTTTTCTAGTATTTTCAGAGGAAAAAGAAAAAAGAACATCAAGGAGCAGACTTCTTGTTTCAGATGTGTACACTGATTTTTTTATTAGCTTATTCACAATAGTGATTTGGTTTCTAGGTTTCCTAATCTAATATTATCAATATTTTATATATAAAAGAAAGTACTAACTGTGATGGAAAGGTTTCTACTGCATATTTACATGTAACAAACAGGTACACAATGAGATTTCTGGTAAAAGCAAAAAGGGTTACAAAGAATTCCTTCCTCAGTTCCCCTGCCCCTTTGCAATGTGACTCTGAAGCTCCTCCCATCAAACTATGAAGTCAATTTCAATTTCAACCTCTGAATCTGAGGTGGCCTTGTGACTTGTTTTGGCCAAAAGAATGACCAAGAAGTGATAGTGTGCCAATTCTTGGCTTCAAGATGCCTTACCTTTTATTTTTATTCTTCTTGTTGAAACACTCCCAAGATGCTAGGTGAGCAAGCCCAGGGTAGCCAGTTTGATGATGAGAGACCCATGGCTCACTTGTGTCCATCACTCCAGCTTTTAGACAACCAGTACAAGAGGTGGGACTGCTAGATAACTGGCAGCTGACCCCAGAATGTCCATCAAGAACAGAACTACAAGGCTGTTCCCAGCCCAAATTGCTCACCCACAGAACTAAGAGCTAAATTAATGTTTCTCGTTTTATACAAGATCAAAGGCATCCACATTTTTATACAATATTGTTTCATTTGGTTCATTTTGGTTCCTTTGGCTAACATAAAATGGGCACCTACATTGTGTTAGCACTGAATGAAACTTTCTGGTGCCATGCCTGCTCTCAAAGACACCAGCTGGTGTCTCATAGTCTAGTGACCCCTAATAAGGAATCTGGAGCTAGACTGCCTAAACTCAAACTTCTCAAGCTTTTAGTGTAACAATTTTTCATAAGTGAAGAAGAAGAGCAATAGCATTTAGATGAGCCCATTGTTATTATGATTAAATGAGTTAATAATTAATACTACACTTGAAACAGCAAATGGTAATCAAATTAAGGATGTTAATATCTAAAATTGGAAGAATTTCTTTGCCTAGAATCACTAGGCAGATTTCCAATCTAGATGAAGGAACTACTCCTCATAAAGGGTGTATGGAAGGATAGTTGTTAATACCTGTGGTAGACACAACCCCCAGCTGTTGTGAATGTTGGTTGTTTACAACTCACTACTATTACAACTTACAACTCACCTCCTTATTCTGACACTTGCCCATGGTCTATGAGAGTTGCCTCATGGGGAAATGTCTGGGAGTCTACCACCCAATTTCAGGAGACAACTTCAGCTGACTCGCAAGAGGGTAAAAATGGCCAACCTCTTTGACTCAAGGTGGATATCTGGTGGCCTGCATCCTCCAGAGCTCCCTGTGGGGTTAGGCTGAGTCTAAACTGGAGCTGAGCCCACATCTGTGCATGGCATCTTTCCCTATCCCATTCTACTTTTCTCACCACCCCCCCCAAGAGCACTCCCCAATTAATCACGTGCTCTCAAATCCCCATCTCAGATAAGTGTGAAATGTTATTTTCTGACCTTATACCGTCAGCCTGTCAGGAAAGCTCAGAATGATCTGGCAAACCAAATGTGAAAAATGACCAGATAAAAATATACAAATTACAGCAGCTACCAGGGGGAAGAGATGCTCTTTGTAAGACAACTCAAGGGAGGAGCAAGGTACAACATAATGCAACTCTACTGTCTCCCTTCTGCCAATCTGAATATTCAGCTCTGTTTCACAAAGTACCTGTCTTCTCAGATCACCCAGTAGGAAGGTTTTTGCCTGTGGTGATTCTCAATGGACTCTTGTTTTGGCTCAAATTGGCAGCCTGCTTCTTGACAGGGAACTATGATCTTGTGAGTGACAATTCTGCCTCTGCAGATTATCTTGGGTGGGGTATTTCCCATGTCAAAAACTGAATAGCAGCAGGATGCCTGGTCTTATTAATTTCCCCAATGCAGTCACTTTTCTCATTTATCAACCATTTATAAATCACAAGTTCTGGAAAGCAGACAATACAAAGGACGTTCAGTGTCAGATATAAGGCAAGTGGCAACCTTGTTCAGATAGGTGTTTCATTGAGGAAAGATAGAGATGCATTTGCAGGACTCTAGGGCAAACCTTCTCACTCCATTGTGCATACAAATTTCCAGGGAACCCTGTTAGAATTCAGATTTCTGGGCACCCTCCTAATGCTGAAGTATACACCTGGTCCCCGGGTGCTAGGGAGGTCCACACGGCTGCAGCTCACCCATCCAGATGCCCACAGAAGTGGGTCAGATAACACCACTGAGGTCTGGAAAAATTAAAATCAACTTCTGCTTCACATTAACTCATTAACTAGAGTCTATTCTTTAGGTTTATGGTAAGCCCCCAAATCTACATTTCTAATGAAAGAAGCTCCCAGGTAATGCCCCATTTGAGAAGCAAAGCTTTTAAAAAAAATCTCTTTTTCCAAGGATGGGTTTATGATTTCCCTTGGTTCTATTTCCCATTGACCTTTCTTTATTTTCAAGCAAGGATCCTGTGCTGATACATATAAAAAGTAATATGGGCTGATTCATGGATTAATTAACCTCTATGAACCAGCAATGTTGTAGGCACTGCAGACCAATCAGTGGATAAACCCTGACAGTGCCTGTTCTCAGGAATTGGACAAGAAGCAGGTAAGTAGGAAGTACCTATCGATGGAAATAAGGCTTATATGGCAAACTAAGTAGAGAAGAAATAAAGAGGGAAGGAGTGGAATTTCTACTTTACAGAGACTGGTCAGGGAAGGTGTCTCTGATAAGGTGACATTTGAGCAGAGGCTTATGGGACCTAAAGGGAAAAAGCATGCTCCTCAAGAAAGAAATTTCAGGGAGTGCAGACAGTGTGTGCAAAGGTCCTGAGTCAAGAGCATGTTAAAGGAACAGTGGAGAGATCAGCTAGGCTGGACTAGAGTTAGGTGTTGAGGAAAGTGGTAAGGGTTGAACTCAGAAAGGAAACAAGTGGCTAAATTCGCAGGACTCTAAGATTTTTCTAAATTTTTTTTTTTGGTTGAAGTATAGTCAACAGTGTTATATTAGTTTCAGGTGTACAATACAATGATTCAGTAATTCTATATATTACTGAATGTTCATAATGATATGTGTGGTCTTAATCCCCTTTGTCTATAAGATTTTATTTTAAGTGATTTGAAAAGTCAGTGGAGGGTTTGAATTAGTGTAGGACATGATACAACTTACATCTTAAAAGAACCACTTTTACTTTTGTGTATAGACTATAAGGAGATAGAGCTGAGCAAAGGAGGCAGAGTGAAAGACCCATTGCTATTGATGGTACAAACTGGACACATAGTGGGGAAGGGCAGGAATGTTGGGAGCCTAGATAAATCTTGCAGCTAAGGCAACATGTCTTTCTGATGGACTGGATGTGAGGAGTTAGAGAAAGTCAAGGGTAAGTTGAGAGTGTGATTTATGCACTGTAGAGTGGACCTCCATTTATGGATGTCAAAAAGACTTCCGGAGAAACAGATTTGCCGGAAAAGGAAACCAATGTTTAACTTTGGCTATGTTT
This sequence comes from Taxidea taxus jeffersonii, assembly GCA_003697995.1. NCBI lineage: Eukaryota > Metazoa > Chordata > Mammalia > Carnivora > Mustelidae > Taxidea > Taxidea taxus. Next base: position 10,445 of record RCUC01114252.1, on the reverse strand, counting down.
GGTTTGAGAGGCCTTTTTAGCTATCAAACAGATACACTGAACAGGCAGTTAGAAATGGGCCTAAGTTGGGAGTGGGGGTGTCATTTGGGAAACCATCAAAGAGCAGGGGACTGTATGAGTTCAAATAAGGAATATTAACAGCAAAACTGCCCTAGGAGTGAAGCTGGAAAGACTCCTGCATTTACGGTCAGGGCAATGAAGCAGTAGAGGGACGGAGACTGACAAGAAGCATCCAGAGGGGTTGGAGGAGATCTAGGCAAAGGTGGTGTCCATAAATGATGACCAGAAGTTGGTGGAAAAGTGTCACTATATTGACCAGAAGTTGATGGAAAAGTGTCGCTAAAGTGACAAGTTGTGATCAACACTTCCTTTGGTGAAAGTCCAGCATTCTTCACTGAAATTTGTTGTCCTTTATTTTAAGACAACACCTCCCAAATGAGTAATAGAATTAAGCTACATAAAGGATTCTGAAAAACAAAACAAAACAAAACAAAACAAAACAGAACTCTGTGCTGACCGAGCATGCACCTGCAGCCTAAATCCTGCATTTCTTCTATTTATTGTCACAGTATTATACAAGAATGGGCATTCAAAGGGATTGATTCCGGGCCTCTATGTGTACATAAATGATCAGAGATTTCATTATTTGCCCAAAATAGAGTCATGCATTTTAGAAAAGGCATTAAATAATAAATGTTGACATTTTAAGAAGGGTCCCAAAACACCCTAAAGACCGTAATATGGTAGAATTGGGATAGGAACACAGGCATGAATGAAGACTAGATCTTTCTGGAATTCTGATCTCCCAATTTTCTCCACTGATTTTTTGAAGTCAACATTTTGTTTATCACTCCAAAGTTAAATGAAAAAAGGAGGATACGGTGGTCAGTAATCCATTTCACCATAGACAAAAAAAATGTTCTGTCCTCTAATTTCTCTACGTTCTTTGTCAAATGGTAGTATGAGCTAGAAACCAGAGAATCACACATCTGAAGCTGTGTGAGTCCTAAAAGATATCTGTGGACTTAGGATGGTACAAGGGTTAATAAAAGCAAACTGTAGCACCAGTCAATATTTGCCATTATTTATTGGGACACTGATGCTCTTGACCGAGCCCCTGGTTATACTAAGCACTCTGACCTCCCTCTTCTCTTCCCTAGAGAAGCTGTTTGAGCTCATTTGGCTCTCTATCCTTTTGGTAGAAGAGCGCTGTTGTCCAATCTAATGCCTAGCTAGATTCTGGCCTCTGGACCATAGGCTAATATGAAGCTCTCTTCACACCTTCACATAACCCTATCACCATCCAGCCATTCCTTCCACTTTCTACCAAATCTCACTAAATACCCAACAACCCTATCTTGTCTCTAACTCTCATTTTTCCTCATAATGGATAAGGAGGAAGATAAATATCGAGGCTCCCCACTCAGAGAGCTCTCAAGCTCTTGTGTTTCCTCCTCAAGTGACCAAGTCTTCCTCCTTCCTTCTCTCTAAGATGGCTTCTTAGGTAACCACTGGGTAACAACCACCTCTGGACTATTTCAGATTTTAAAAGTATGGTAGAGGCCTCAGAGGAGGAAATGGAATTCAGTGAAAAGCTGAGAATGAAAAGGGAAGGACGGTGGGACAGGAGAAAAGTCAAGGATCACCTGTGTTGGGATGTTTCAAGATGGAATATTCAGGAAAGATTGTCTGTGGGTCATGTGTTTGTCTTCAGATATTGTTATAGACTGACTTGTGCCCATCTCTCCAATTCATATTTTAAAGCCCTAGCCCTCATGTGACTGAATTTGGAGATACAGTTGTTCAGGAGGCAAGTAAGGTAAAATGAGGTATAAGTGTGGGGGCCTAACACTATAGAACAGGTGTCCTATTAGGAGGAGGAAAAGACACCAGAGAGCTCTCTCCCCACAGAGGAAAGCCCATGAGAGGACATGGTGAGAAGGAGGTCCTCAGCAAACTAAGAAGAGAAGTCTTACCAGAAGCCAGCCTGCTGGCACCTTGATCTTAGACTCTGAGCTTCTAGGACTGTGAGAAAATAAATTTCTGTTATTTAAGCCAAAGCCTTTCAGTCTCTGAAAGGCAGCCTGAACAGACAAAGATAGATGTGAATACCTAAACCAGTTATGCCATAAAGATCAACAGACTGGTTCTCTTATTTGTCCAAAGTTTTCTTATAAATTAGAATACAAAAGAAGATAGAGGTGAAGTGAGGATTCAGATGGAAAAGATGCTCACTGTCATTAAAAATTCTGAGTGAGAAACATGAGTTTGAAGATAAATACATGCTGTAAAGATTACCACAAATAATGAAAGAGTGGTAGCATCGGCTTACTATTGACATGCTTTATATCATGCTCAGTCAGCACTTTCCTGGAACCCATCTGTCCTTTGTGTTTATAGGAAGATAATTAGCTTCTAAACATTTTGAAGATATTAAAAGAAATAAAGTAGTCCACATGAAGAGGGTTGTTAAAGGACTAGAGCATATATCACAGCACATTTGTTTTGGGATGTGCATTTGAGCAGCAATGGATTATCATCTGACCAGTGATTGGTTGGTTGTTTGTTTGTTTTTCCTCCCATCATCTCTCTTTGCTGTTGTTATTCTTCTTTATGTAGATGTATTTCTATAATCAAGATTTTCTCTGAATTTCTATTACACCCAAGAACATGCTTTGGAGAAGATGTGTCTGGTTTAGACTAGTGGGGCAAGGTTCTGACATAGTGAGACAGGGAGATGACATGTTGTAGGACAAAAGACTCCACCATTTTCTAGGCAAGGGAAACTTGCCATGAACTCTTTTAGCTTTGATTATGGCTGTCAAGAAAGAAGCAGGAAACTCCAAGCTCAGAACCTACTACACATTAGTTGAGGGTCACTGAGACACAGCCTTCTATTGGACTGTCTGACTTGCCACAGTCTCCTTCATTTCCAAGAGTATGCCCTCCTCTCTCCAGCTTTGATTTATGTTCTTTTCCTTCCCTCATTTCCCCCATCCCTACTAAATCTCTTCCCTCACTTGTAAAGTGAAAATAACAATGCCAACCTTTTTCATGGTTCTTAGGGGACTCAAATGAATAAACTAAATATTTTATAAACTATAAATTACAGTGCCTTGGTCCATAAATGTTGCCATTATTATTCACTGGTAAAGAAAAGTATGAGCAAGGTGCAAAAGCCATTTAGAAGGGAGAAGGGGAACTAAAGCCAGGGAGCTTGCAGATAATAGTATAGTGACTTGAACAGGAAGCATAAACAGATGTACACATTTTTCCAATTGTGTGTGATGGAAGTACTCCAAGAATAGGACTCAAGAGACCCCTTACCTCTTCTTCTAGAAATTTTCTCATCCTTTAACAATACCCCTCCTCCAAGATTTGCCCACATTCACAGCTTGTTTCCACCAAGCTAAATGGAAATTTGGCAGTTATTTGCTTATTTTCCTTAGGACTACCAGGCAAAAATGACTTGGTCCAAATATAAAAATAACACAGACTGCATTCTCTGATTCAGTTCTCTGCACTGAGTAGGTTAACTATCCAAATGGAAGCTAAATACATGCATTGAAACAGGGCAAGAATGGATGTTAGGATAATTTGGCTTCCCGGTTATCCTATAGAAGTCTGGGATATGGGTAACCCTATTGACACAACATTGTCAAAACTGGTTCAACCAAACACCTCAGCCAAACCTGCAGACTTCCCACAGTACCCTTTAGTATAGCTTTTCCACTTGCAAGCTTCAATAACACATTGGCATGATAAGATTTGCTCTATTCCTTGTGTGCTGACAAAGTGCTTCTTGCTTTGTGTGTTACCACGTTGGTTTCTCTGAAGATCTGAGGTTGATACCTGTAAGCCTATTTTTATAGATTGAAAGACTGAGGCCCACAGATTTGGCTCAAGGTTACTTGTCTGGTACATGGCAGAGCTGGATTCCCAATGGATATCTTTAGACTCCAGAACTAATGTGTTTGCTGTACCTAACAGCTATGATTTCTGTCATTCACTGTGAATGCCACATCCCTGTGGATGATTTGTGACCCTTCCCATATCATGATTCTTGGACTGACGTGGCCCTACAATATCTATATATGTCCTTTGATCTCTTCATCATAGTAGGCTTTTCCACCTCCCCAGTCTTTCACTACCCACCATCCTAGAATTTTGCTCTTCACTCATGCATCTCAGACATCTTAGTTATTAGGCCTCTTCCTACTTAGTATGGGGGCTGGCAGATCTTCCACGTATAGCTTTGTATGCACGGGTCTATGTTCCCAACTCACACTGCAGTTATTGTAGGTAGAAAATACTTTATATACTACCTGTCACTATTTATCCTAATATCATGCGCATGATTTGGACTAAAAGTCTATTTTTTTAAAGGCAAAGTAATTGAACTAATAAAGGAGAAAAAATATTTTGAATAAAATGTGGTGGTAGGTGCTGCTTGATGTGGAATGAGGCTCCACCTAGAGCCTTCTACTATACACCTTTGGCTGATCACAATGGAAAAAATCTCTTATTTTCCATTTCTTCAGAAACTTTGCCTGTATTTCTCATTAGCCTTGTGGTAGAGCTGCTAATTTTCCAAATCAATCTTTCCAAAATGAAGTATGAGTGATAATGCATCTTGGGAAAGTCTGAATGTTATGTCTTATTTTCACACGGAGACATGAATTATTATTGTAATTATCCTTCAGGCACTGGCAGAAATTGGGGCTGTGTGTACACAGAATCAGGAAAGGTAGAAAATTTCACAATTTGATTTGTATAGGCTCTCTGGGACAACTGTGTTGAGGTTGGATCACCATTTTCTTATACGGTCTACAAATATTGATTGAATTCTTACTACATGGCAGGCACTGTGCCAGGAGTTGAAATAGGACAGTGACCAGACAGATATAGCCCCAGTCTCATGGCACTGATATATGTTGGGGGCCTACCTTCAGGGAAACTCTAATGGCCCACCCTCTTCCTCATGTCCTGCTATGAGCTGGGGCTCTAGGAATCAGGCCTGAAGTGGAGATTCTTGGGAAAATTCTGTCTTTAGAGCTGCTGCCCACAGTCATAATGATCAACACCCCAGATTCAGTTCCCCCAGATTTTTGTCTTTGAAATGCTTCCCTGCATGAGAATATTTGGCTTCCAAAGTATCAATTTGATGATGTTAAAGCATGATACTTATAAGCTAAAAGACACTCCAATTGTTTTTGGAGAGAGTATTGTACAGAGTAAGTATAACATACACATGTTACCAGGAGGTTTAACGACTTTTGCGAGGTCACAAGGTTGGTTGGGGCAGAGACGGAATTAAAACCTAGTCCCTGTTCCAGTCTCTTTCCATATCCTGCATTATTTCATACCCTTTATTAAATTATATATAATTTATATGTAATAATTTATATATAATTATGTCCATATAATTATATATAATTTGCACCTTAATATGATGCCTTAGGAAATACTATGGCCCACTGTCAAACAATAAAGGATTTATATGAATATTTATATGAATATTTGCCATCTATGTTCCACATGTTATCTTTATTTATTTGACACACAGAGATCACAAGTAGGCAGGGAGGCAGGCAGAGGGGGGGAGGGAGCAGGCTCCCCAAGGAGCAGAGAGTCTGATGTGGGGCTCGATCCCAGGGCTCTGGGATCATGACCTGAGCCTAAGGCAGAGGCTTAACCCACTGAGCCACCCAGGAGCCCCCCACATGTTATCTTTAATACCCAAGATGGGTCTTCCACTTTTAAAACATGAGCCATTTGATAGATTTTTTTGTCACCAATGGTTGTGAAATCTCTAGGCCAGTCCTTGGAGTTCCACTAAACTTAAAAAAATATATAGAATAAATATGATTCAGTTATATGCCAGGAGATCAACCCTTTGCAATTTCTGAGAACCTAATACTTCTTTCCTTTCTTCAGCCTTCCTGTTCTCCTGATCAATGAGCAGGAGACACTAAGAAAAAAAAATGAAAGAATGCTAATAGTAATGAGTGCTACTATGTTTCAGATTTCAAAAAATAAGAAAAGAACACCAATGAGTGTTACTATAGTCTAGATTTCAAAAAAACAAGAAAAGAACACTAATATTAATGAGTGTGACTGTGTTCTAGATTTCACGCTGACAGCTTTAAATAAACTCACAGGCAATCCTTAACAAAAACTCTGTTAAGTAAATATCACTGACATGCTATTTTTTAGATGAGGAAACAGAGGTTCAGAGAACCTAAAGTATTTTCTCATAGGTCATCTGACCTCCATACCCATCCTCCTTTACCCTTCCCCACCCTTGTTCCACAAACGCTTTAATAGGTTTAGCAATCTGCCAGAGCCAGGCCCAGAATAGGGCTGTGAATCATTTCGGGTATGATTGAATTTCAAGCCTGATCTGAAAGATTTCCACGTCATACACTGTTTTAGTTTAACCATATCTTATCTCCCTTCCAAGAGCATGCATGACGAACCTTGTAAACCAGAATGAAATTATGTCGGGTGAGACCGTGTAGGCCTGTAATTTGATACCTTTGTACTAAATGCACATCTAACCAATTTCATAATTTGGTATTCCAGACACACCTGCTTTCTCTCTTCCTCTCTATGTTGTAGAGTGAGTCTGTTCAGAGGACCCCAGGGCACCTGCATCTCAGGCCATAAGGGCTTACGGCTCAAAGAATAGCAGATATCAAAGAACTGCCAGAAAGTATGACTGCATCCTGGAGGTTTTGGGTGGTGGATACAAAGTTCAACCTGGTAGTCTCTCTGCCCAGACAATATGGTGTAAATGAGACTAGAATCTTCCAGAGCAAAGTGAAGATGAAAACTGCAGGGTGTAGTAGCACTTTATGACCATGTTACTTGAGAGTGTAGTCCGAAGACCAGCAACATCAGTGTCATCTGTGCGCTGTTAAAAACAAAGAATTGTAGATTTCATTCTAGACCTACATATCACCTTCTCTAGGAGAAAAACCCAGGATTCTGTTTCAACAAGCTCCTTAGGAGATTCTGATCCACACTAAAGTTTGAAAATCCTGCTCTAAAATACCAACAACCAATGAAACTGTGGCCCTAGCTTCTACCCTTGATACTAAAAAAACATAATAGCTGCTACTATGGGGCCTCCAGACTAGCAGGAGAATTAGAGATTTCAATGTCTATTTCTCCTTTTACAGCAACAAATTATACAATTAAAAATAATAGATTTTATACTTCCCAAAAGTAAACATCTGGAAAGGATTTTCAAAAGGCTTTGAAAGTTTCCTGTTTGAAAATCTATACTTTTTTTTCATAAACAATATCCGCTAGATTTCAGAGTTCTAGTACCCCTGGGGTACCAACCACAGGAGTGAACTGTACTACTCATTACCCATCCTGGACCTTTGGGATAGAATTATATAGCATAATTGCAGGAAACAAACTGAGGGTTGCTGGAGGGGAGGGGGTTGAGAGGGATGGGGTGGCTGGGTGATGGACATTGGGGAGAGTTTGTGCTAGGGTGACTGCTGTGAATTGTGTAAGACTGATGAATCATAGACCTGTACCCCTGAAACAAATAATACATTATATGTTAATTTAAGAAAAGAGTTATCTAGGGTTCTAGCTTCACATTGTTCTCAGCTACATTGCCAGACCCAGGAATGCAGCATGTTCTAGGCCACTGATGGTGACCTTGGCTTGGAATATCACAGAAGGGGCACCTGAGATTGAGTGAGGAACCTCAGCATGAGAGCAATGTCTTGGACTCTGTTCTGGCTGGTTGGCTACTAGAGCTGGCTCTTTCCTTCTGAGGGCCACAGCTCACCTACCTTCCCATCAGGGTCATCACGTACAGCTCTGACCAGGATTTGCCTCCTTGTGAAGCAATAAAAATATTGCCAGCTTTCCTCCACATTCCTGTCTTCCTGACCTCAGCTTCAGTTTTCATATGTCAACAGTGGAGAGGGTAATGGTGAAGGAGAAACAAGGCCCACCAGAGAGGAAGGCTTTTAGCATACTGTTTCACAGGAGGAGGTGGACCCATGATTTAGCTTTGTTTCTCTCTCAAGTGCTGGGTAGAGTATCTGGCACAAAGTAATTGCTCACAAAATTTTAAAAATATAAAATTCTATGAATCGTAGTGGCACTTGATGTAGGCAATTATAATAATATTGTCAAAGGTATTGCTATTGTTTGTGTGGTCATTGAAACAAATGTCAATTTCTAATATGTAAACCATTAGCCTTTCACTTTGGAAAAGTAAACCAGGAGCCATGAGTTCCCTCCTATTTCCCGACTACCTTTCCCTCACATTGCCCCTAAAGGCCATTGAGAAAACCTATCATCAGAAAAGGGTTATGCTTAAAGTAATAAGAGGGTGACCCGTTTTCTGAGCAGAGCAGGGAATGTGCTGTTGTTTCTTAGACCCAATCCTGAGGCTCCCAACAGGGTGACACCATGGCAGGGTAAAGAAGAAAATGGAACAAAATGGAGATGAAGTAAGTGCACTTACTAAGTCAAACACTGACTACTTTGAATTTTCATAGTTCTTTTTTCTTTGGAGTGTACAGTGAGAAAGATATTATTATCCTCATATTCCTGAGGATAGTAGAAGACAATGGAGACACCTGTCAATCCAGCCAGCTGTCCAGGGTTCTGTAAGTCATAAGCACTAGGGCTACAACCTGACCCATGTCTATGTGCACCAAGGGCTGCATGCTTTTCACCAGAAATTCTTCTCCCCCTCCTCTCCTTTGCTGTCCTCACCAGAGCTACCACCGTAGATTACTAATGGGACCACTTGAGAAACAAGAACTGAAATCAAGTTTAGGAGATGTGGAAAGATGGAAAGTGGATCCATTGTTAGCCTAAGAGAAGGAGAAAGAGCAAAAAGAAAGAGGGAAGGTCATGGAAGACACAAATGGTAGACTGCAAGAGGGAAATGAAATTTCTACGGACATTCACCTAGGCCACTCTGTATACACTGTCCATGTCAGAGAACAGGAAAATATAATCACATCACTGCTCTAAAGGCAAGAGCACAACTCTTTGCTAATGAGCAGGCACATAAAGTACTATTCATCACACACATGCCCTACTGCAAAACCACATTCAAAGCCAGGAATACTCTTCTGAGAGTTTTGAGGAATCATGGCCATGCATGTGAGTTGTTTTAAGTGGAACAGTAACCTACACTTACTATTGTGAATCAGTCTCTGTTGAGTGATTGTATTATGAATGTCACGAATGTCTCACAAAGAAAGGAACTGTTCCTGAAAAAACCTGTTGGACAAAGCCAACTTAACAAGACATCTCCAAAAGTGACTGGTACTTGCTGACTACTCACAGCCTCAGGGACCTTGCAAAAAGTTGAAAAACTGAACTTTTGTAATCCTGCTTGATTTGACATAGATATGAAAGAGACACATTAAGCTTGGGGAGCTGAGGTTATTGTGCCCACTCATTTTGAACCAAAGACTCACATATTCAACTTTCTTTCTCAGTGGATATGAAAGTGTCCATGATGCAGTTTTTTTGTAACACTCAAAAACAATACATTTCCAACTACCTTCAATTTGCAGAGTTGCAATAGATACAGAGGATTACTTTCCCCTTTACTTTGACCTTGACCTACACAAGATGATATTGAAACAGGAGAAAATTGAGAGAAAAAAGTGACTCAGATTCGTACATCTGGACTGAAAAGCAGATGGCTTTCCCAATACTACTAAAAATGTTATCAAACATTCTCAAAGTATCTGAACCTCTCTTTTGAGTAGAAGTTGTATTTGGCATCTAAATCCAACCTACCTATTCCTTCCAGGCATAAGAGAACTGCAGAAATTTAGGATGCAATAAATGTACAGCAGTCATTTGTTTCCCGAAGTCTTTTTCATCCAGTATGTGTAGGTTTGAAATCACCAAAGCATCACTTTCTGATCCAAGCCATAATTGCAATGTACAGATAGAATACAAGGTAAAATGTAAACTCTCTCTTCCTCCTAAAGGCATAAATGTACCAATATGTTGTCATCCCTCATGAACTAATTTTCCTGATAATTTGTATTGGAGTGGAGTGTTTCTAAACAATACTCCTGTTAATTTATATTTATATAGAACATCTATCCCATAATGCATTTAATTGAACTGGTTGACATCCAATTTTCTAAGCACGGTTTTCTCTGACATGTTGCTAAACGCTCAATTCTTTTTTCTAACATTAATTAAATTAATTAATATTTAATATGTTTTCAGAATGGCATACAATCTGCAACTATGTTACTTATGAAGAATGACTTTCTGATTGTCAAGAATCATGATGCAGACAGTCCTTCAGGGCTCAACTATTTTTCCATAAGTAATCTTTAATTAATCACCAGTTTAGCTGTTGACAACTCTCTCATCCCAATCGTGGGTCTGTTCCCTTTGTTCTTTCTTATAGCCATAGTTCATGACAA
>RCUC01114250.1:0-13211 GCA_003697995.1 Taxidea taxus jeffersonii | reverse complement strand
AAATGATGGTGCCTTAGGCCCAGGCCCAGGCCCAGGTGACACTTCCTAAAACTGTACATAAAGGGAGATTATTCTAAAGGAAAATTAAAATGAAAATGGGAAATGGAGCTAAAACTAACAAATGCCTTGTTACCTATTAAGTCAGAATCTCTGAGGGTGAAATTGGCGGGCGGGTGTGTGGGGGACTGGCGGTGAGGGGTGTTAACATTTTTTTAAACAAGCTATCAGATAACTATGAAGTATTCTGAAGCCTGACAAATTCTGTTGTAAAAGATATAGTCTATACCCCAAAATAGATTTGAAGTGGAAAGCAAAGATATCTTATTTATGAAACTGAAGAATAATTCCAAGTTCCTGATCAAATGTTGTCTCCCTACAGATATTGCCCCCATCTCCACCCCTTGCCCTCAGTAGTCATCCATTCAATCAACAGTGAGCATCTTTATAAAAAGGGATAGTATACTTACTACAATAGAAAGTAAGTATATACATATTTTTATGGAAAAAATAGGTGCATAAAAAGCAAGTTTGGAAGACTACACATCAAAATGTAAACAATGAAAAAGAAAGAATAATTCCAAAGAAAATATAAACAAATTCATGATGGTTATATAGAATAGAGGTACGTGATATAAAAGATATAAAATAAAGATAAATGTAACTGAAATCCTTTATCTCAAACTCTTATATATACTTTCTGTATTTTCCTAATCCAACTCATTGGGAGTATAATTGATCATTATTAGTGACTATGTCCAGACTTTGACATGGCTTGGTAGTTTCAGACTTTTGAAAAACACTGCATGTCAGATTTTCTGAAATTATAGAAAATTTCATCATTATCACTATATGTCAAATAAAGAGACATGGTCACCAACCAGCTCCTGTAATGCAGCTAATGAACTAATATGTTCATATTTACTCATTCCAAACAACATTTAAGGACCTTCCACATGCATAGTTTTATCCTAGGAGCTATGTTGTAAGGGAAAAAAAGTAGAAGGGTACTAGCTGAAGGAAAAAGATAATTTTAATAGGAAATGATTAAGGAATCATGTGAAAGCAACTTATAATCAAATACATGATGGTATAATCGAGATTCTAGATAGTGTCTAATGTCTGGTTTACCAGTGACTGAGGACATGATAAACCATCAGCATTTTTTGGTGTTGTATTCATATGTGGTAGGCATAGACATAAAATAGAAGACTTACAGGTGGTTCTGAAATAGAGTGTCAACCATTGTGTGATAGCTGTGGCCCAGGGCAACCAAGAAGAGCTGGCTCTTTCAAACTGGAAAGTGTCTACCAGTCACCACCAACTGCCATGCCCCTAGCTGATCACAGAAGCTCAGAGGCAAAACTGAGAACAGTGAACCAACGGAACAGTTAGTGGCTATATTCAGGAATTAGGATGGTAGCTGGCTCCTACTAGATAGTAAATTCTTCTTGTTGAATGGTTCTTCATTTGGAAAGAGCTGCTGCTCTTACATTGATTTATCCAACCCTCCCCACACTGTTTCCTCCTCTTTTGCCCCCTCCTCTGGATCCCTGCCACATACAACACCAGGAGAGAATAGTCACCATCCACAATGTCATCTTTGAATGAAATATTAAATGTATATCTGGATACCAAATTCCTAAAAATACATTGCAAAACATAACCTAAATTGTGGACTTAGCTAGAGGCCCATCCAAAAAAAGAATAAAAAGTAATGTAGGTTCAAGCAAGAAGGGATATTTGTGCTGTTTTTATGAGTAATATTTCAAGCTTTGCCTCTACAAAGCTTAGACTTGCTAAAAGCATATTAAAATTGGGGCACCTGGGTGGCTTAGTGGGTTAAAGCCTCTGCCTTTGGCTCAGGTCAGCTCAGGTCGGCTCAGGTCATGATCCCAGGATCCTGGGATCGACCCCCACATCTGGCTCTCTGCTCAGCAGGGAACCTGCTTTCTCCTCTCTGCCTGCCTCTCTGCTTACTTGTGATCACTGTCTGTCAAATAAATAACATCTTAAAAAAAAATAAAATAAAATAAAACTAACTGGTTAACTCACAAGTCAAGTCTTATAGGTGTAGACCATTATTATTATAATTATAACAGTTAGTAATATCATAGTAAACATTTACATAGTGCCGTACATTACTAAAGTGTTTAAAATTAGTTAAAGCCAAAAGCAGTATCATTTTTATTCACTAATGAGAATGAAGGTTGACTGTTTTGTGGAACCTACAGAGAAAAAGACAGATGGACTAGAAGTTTAAATATTTGATGTAAATTTCAGTTAAAATACTCAGCTGTGTAATTTAACTGGAGCGTAATGAAGCTCCACACATTAAAAAAATCAAATTATTATAATAATGTTATTTAATTTCAAATGTTGCCTTTAATTACAGAGCATAATAGGCACTGATAGTCTATATCAGTGTTTCTATAACTTTTCTGATAATATGAATCACAAGGAATGTTTATAAAAATTTTAATTCCTTAGCTCTTAAGGCTTGGAGTTTCTGATTCATCGGGTCTGGAATGAGACCAGGGAAATTGTATTTTTAACCAATACCATAAGAAATTCTTATTGTCAGGGAAAATCAGGAAACAGTAGTTTTTGTGAACTGGTATCCACGTCCAAGACCCCATGGAAACTTGGAATATACAAACTTTATAATCAATCAAATTTTACTTGTGTAATCAATCCATCAGGCACTGGGCTTAAGACATTCCACATCTCTTTTGATCTTCATAGCATTCCATAAGATACCCATTTCCAGGCTCAAACTCTGAAAAGCTGAATAACTAGATCAAAAGAAAAAATGGAAAAATTAGACCAAAATCACAAAGCTGGTTCCACCTGGCTCCCTAGTCTATACGCAATCAATATGTATTTTCTTCTACATTGCCAAATCCTGCATCACAGAAAAGACAAAAAGGGGGAAGGGGAAAGAAAGAAACAGAATTCTAGTAAGGGCACTTGAGCTTTTCAAGAGATTATTGAATATACATAGTATATTAAAAAGTTAAATCTAGGGGCGCCTGGGTGGCTCAGTGGATTAAGCCGCTGCCTTCGGCTCAGGTCATGGTCTCAGGGTCCTGAGATCGAGCCCCACGTCGGGCTCTCTGCTCCACGGGGAGCCTGCTTCCTCCTCTCTCTCTCTGCCTGCCTCTCTGCCTACTTGTGATCTCTGTCAAATAAATAAATAAAATATTAAAAAAAAAAAAGTTAAATCTACCTTAAATTCTCCAGTTGAAATGTAAAATTATTAAACCTTGTTAAAATTTGTTTAAAAATTATTAAAATTATAATTGTTCTAAATTACTTAAAATTGTTAACAATTACATTCTCCAGTTGAAATGTAAGATGCTTAAAAAGAATCATGTCCTGGGGGAAGACCAAAGGGAGTAGATGGTCATAAAATAAATCAAAGACTATACTTGATTTCTACATTTATATTAACATAGATGTTATTTTGTTAGGAAGTGTGGAGCCCCTTCTGGTTGAGGAAGTAGAAGAAAGAGTAAGTAGGTCATGAATATATAAGGGGATCTGGTGTATTATTTCTTTGAAGTTGGCAATTTAAACTATAAGGAGAATATTCTTTTCTTTTTTTTTTTTAATTTATTTGACAGACAGAGATCACAAGTAGGCAGAGAGGCAGGCAGAGAGAGAGGAGGAAGCAGGCTCCCCGCTGAGCAGAGAGCCTGATGTGGGGCTCGATCCCAGGACGCTGAGATCATGACCTGAGCGGAAGGCAGAGGCTTAATCCACTGAGCCACCCAGGCACCCCGTTTTCTTTTCTTTTTTTTTTTTTAATTTTATTTATTTATTTGATAGACAGCACAAGTCAGCAGAGAGGCAGGCAGAAAGAGAGGGGAAGCAGGTTCCCTGCTGAGCAGGGAGCCCAATATGGGGCTCCATCCCAGGACCCTGGGATCATGACCTGAGCCGAAGGCAGAGGCTTTAACCCACTGAGCCACCCAGGCGCCCCAGAATATTCTTTTCTGGTGGGTGCAACTCTTAATCTTAACTGAAGGAACTGAGGCAAAAGTAATGTATCTCCAATCTTTGTTTTGCAATAGTGATGCTAAGAAGGGAGATTCTCCAAAGTCTCTTAATAAACAAGCCTAGTTATGAGAATCAGGTTATCTTGTACAAATGCAAGAAATAATTGACCTGAGTTGAGCTAACTGTTTCAGAGAACACAAGCTGAGTTGAGCTAGTTTTTGTACAGAACACAGCTCTAATGTTACCTTGAAAGGCCCAGCAAACAAAACCTTCAGGACTTTGATGTAGAAATGGGACAGATAGCTCATGACAATGTCAGCAAATTGTTACTGAAATTAATGCCCCTCCCATTTTTAGTTTGTGGTATTGGTCTGAATGTAGACAGTGGTGATTATTTTTCAGTTTTGTTATAGGATGTGGCTACTTCTTTGGCTTTCAAAAATTCTACTTTCTTGGTTCCTTTGTTTCATTGTATCACAGTTATTTCTGCTTTACCTTTAGGGGAGGTGACCTTGGAAATAGACTTGGGTGGAGAGAGGGTATTTACAGCTTGGGGAAGAACACAGTGTAGATGAATTTAGCTTAGGAGAGCTTCCAAAAAGGTAACAGACCCATCAACCTGTAAGAGGACAGTTTTAAGAATGAGTCTGTATAATGAGGTGGCCATTATAAAATAATCTGGTAAATTAAAAGGGCCTGGCAACATCAAAAATCATATTAATTCTAGCCTTTCTTATATAGATGGGATAGGCCAGAAATTAACAAGTTTGTGTTAGAAAAGCAAAATAATAGGGGTGCATGGGTAGCTCATTTGGTTAGGCATCCAACTCTTGATTTCTGCTCAGGCCATGATCTCACAGCCATGAGATGGAGCCTTGCATTGGGCTCCAGGCTCAACATGTAGTCAGCTTGGGATTCTCTTTCTCCTTCCTCTGCCCCTCCCCCACCACTCACATATGCACATGCACTCCCTCTCTCTGTCTCTCAAATAAATATATAAATAAAATTTTTAAAAATAAAGAAAAGCAAAATGTTATCCCAGGGGAGATGTTTAAACACTAGGGCAAGGAGAGGGATGGTTGTTTTTAACCTCCAAAGCACGCTTTGCATATGAGGAAGCATCCTAGTGATTATAAATTATTTTAATGTTTTATCTTTACTGAATTTTTTTAATTTTTTTTAAAGATTTTTAAAAAATTTATTTGTCAGATAGAGAGAGAGAGTGCAGGAGCGAGCACAGGCAGACAGAGTGGCAGGCAGAGGCAGAGGGAGAAGCAGGCTCACTGCCGAGCAAGGAGCCGGATGTGGGACTCGATCCAAGGATGCTGGGATCATGACCTGAGCCAAAGGCAGCCGCCCAACCAACTGAGTCACCCAGGCGTCCCTCTTTACTGAATTTTTTATTTACACTTAATATTTTATTTTATTTTTTTTTAAGATTTTATTTATTTATTTGACAGAGAGAGATCACAAGTAGGCAGAGGCAGTCAGAGAGAGAGAGAGGGAAGCAGGCTCTCCGCTGAGCAGAGAGCCCGATGCGGCACTCAATCCCAGGACCCTGAGATCATGACCCGAGCCGAAGGCAGCGGCTTAACCCACTGAGCCACCCAGGCGCCCCTACACTTAATATTTTAGCTGAAAATAGGTTTTGAGGACCTGAATGTATAAAGTAAGAAGATTGAAGGAAAAGCCTAATTCTCAAAGGCAGAAAGCTCTGTTATAAAAATAGAGTAATGATTAATAAATCAGTACTGAATTTAGTAGTGATAATAATAGAGTGGATAATAGTGATTCTTCTAGGAATTAACTGCCTTAGTACTTTGTGTGTCGGAGATCAGGGGCTAAATCCCCTGTTATTTAAGATCCTTCTGATTCTAAGAACTATAAGTTTATGAACCAGAATCTGAAGGAGAAGAAAAATAAACCCTTTTCTCCTTAGTATGTCTATGCCTAAGAAACATTTTCAAACCAGATTGTATTATTTCTTCATACCATGCCATATTCCATCTACATGCCAAGTGGAAAATGTAGTTGGAAATGTTTTTTGGCCAAATTTAACTCTATTCTGGGAAAGTACTTCCTTTACCAACCACAGCTATTCAGACACAACTTAGAATGTAGTATAGGTATCCAAGGAGTATCCACCATGGTCCCTTAACCCCTGAATTAACTCTTAGGAAAAATTGCAAGTTGATTACTGAGGCATTTGGGACTGGCATGGGTGTCTGGCTTCTTTCTTGCATACTTTGAGCCTAGCCACCAAGTTGGTTTTGCATTGTGAGAGAGGACAACAAGTCGTCCTTTTAGATATTTCCACGTGACTGTTTCATAGGTCTATCATACTTAACTTTCCCAAATCGAAACCAATTCCCCAAAAAATGTTCTACCTGCAATCTTTCCTGTCTCAGTAAATGGCACCACCATACACCCCAAGTCCAAACATAGGACTTAGTCTGCTTTACCTCACTCCCCAAACCCAATTTATCAATAAATTCTGGAAATTCTGAACAAATTATTCTGAAAGAAATCCTCAATTTCATCATCATTACGATTATTATCCTGCTTTCAACCATCATCATCATACATCTGGACTACTAAAAGCCTCCTATTTTCACTGTTGTTCTTCTATACTCCACCCTTTAGCCAGAAGACAGAATCAGCTTTTAAAAAATCAGTCTGGGGACGCCTGGGTGGCTCAGTTGGTTAAGCAGCTGCCTTTGGCTCAGGTCATGGTCCCAGCGTCCTGGGATCGAGTCCCGCATCGGGCTCCTTGCTCGGCGGGGAGCCTGCTTCTCCCTCTGCCTCTGCCTGCCAATCTGTCTGCCTGTGCTCATTCTCTCTGACAAATAAATAAAATCTTAAAAAAAAAAATCAGTCTCTATCTCTTCCTGGCTTAATCCAACCCTGTCCATGGCCTCCCACTGTAACTGGAACATAGCCAATAGTCTTGTAATACCCTTCAAGAGCCTTTATGCTCTGGCCTCTCTCTGCATCTACAGTCTCACCTCCTACCTCTCAACCCTTTTTAAAATTCACCCTAACTACATCGTCATTTCCTCCTACCACATCAAACCATTTCCAGGTTTGATAGACCTGTACACCATGCTCCTGTGCACTCAATGCCCTTGGATTGCCATTTCCTTTTGCTGATATGCTTTTCCTCAGGCTTTCTTATAGATGTCTCCTCCTACTTCAGCTCTCAGCTTAGTTATTAGCTCCTCAGAAAAACCTTCCCACGTTTCCTCTCCCTGTTCATTAGATTTGAGGGGAGAGGTCTGACTTTTTTTTTTTAATCTATGTGCATCTATTACTTTGATTTGTAAATTAAGGTAAAAATAAATGTATAAATAAGCAGAAAGCTTCTCTAAGTTTGTTTTCTTTCTTTGTTTTCTTTCTTCATTGCAATCAACCTTATCTCAAATTAATTTTCTTTATTTATGTGTTTCTTGTTTATTGTGTGTTTCCCACTACAATGTAAGCTCCATGAGAGAGGAGATTTGTTTCAAGACATGTCAAACAGTGTATCCCAGTGCCTACAAGGCCTTTTGTACATTGTAGACACTCAATAAATATTTGTTAAATGAGTAGATTTCAGTTGCCTAAGAGAGGTTGTTTCCTTTGGCTGAGAAAGATCTTGTGCATTCATTTGAAAAGAATGTTTTGTGAAATATCTTGTCCAAGTTGGGTTCTGTTTGCATATTAAGATACTACTGCCAATACTCATGCACATGGAATGGTTCCTTGACACAAATGAGAAATTGTCAACATACATGGAAAACTTGTAACAAAGATGGCAAATAGATTGATAGCTATATCTATTTCAGCATGTCAATGGGAAGGTTCACATCAAAGTGAAAATTGAAAAGCAAATTTAATGTTGATTTGGATCTGATAGCTAATATCTGAGTTCTATTTTCTAGGCCATGGTGAACCGTGTGGAATTGCTGATGCTGGGTGAAACCAGAATATGAGGATACTCTAAACCGATTTTCAGCACAGTAAGAATGGAACAATAAGAGGTAAGGATAGCTGCCTAGACATGCCAAATGAGATAGAAAGTTAAGAGGATGTGGTTCTAACAAGTTATTTAGAATCAGGGCTTTGAAAAATAAGAGTACTCATTGATTGAATGCCTACTGTATGCCAGGTCATTGTCTCGAATCTTTACAGAAACAACATAGGTAGGTATTGTTTCCCCATAGCTATGTAAAAAGTAAAATAATAACTTAAACTAGATTTTTCAAATCCCAAAGCTGACATACTGTCCACTGCTCCACACGTTCTTCTGATGATGCACTCCATTTATTTCTGTGACTGCTGGCACAAGTTTAGAGCCTGGCACAGCATCCTCATGGAATCATGCCTAGCTGGAAGTAAATGCCTCTGCTGCCTGCAGTGGGGGGCACCTAAATGTCCAGGCTGAGCTGGGTCCAAGGTTTGCTGATTAAGTAGGTTTCAAGTCTTGTACTCACTCCTCTTCCTCCTCCCTTTCTTTCCTAGCATCCCTTGCAGCTCACATTTGCTTCTGTCCACTGGGAAAATCATCTTCCAGGTGCTAATAAGAAAAATACTCTGGCCATAGTGTGAGGGGAAAAGGCAATTCAGCAGAATCACTGCTGAGAACCTAGGCAGGCTTAGGCAGTGTGATCTGAAGAGCTGAAGTGTGCAGCCCACAGAGAGAAAGAATTGGGTAGAATGCAAAATTGAAGAGGATGTGCATAAAACAAAAATCTTCCTGACAGAGATGAATTAGTTATGGGACTAACTCCCCAAGGTAAGGGATGTGGCTCCATTCCCTAACTCATGAGCAGAGGACATGCCAGAGAGGACAAGCAGGAGATGGGCAGGGGTGGGGGTGGGGGGGTACATCAATGACTAATAGGGGCTTTCTACCTTTAAGTTTTATGAAGATGAATGGAGCACTTTTGAATGGAGGAATAAAAACCATAATAAAAATGAAGAGATGGGATCGGGAGGGAGACAAACCAAAAGAGACTCTTAATGTCATAAAACAAATTGAGGGGTGTCGGGAGAGGGTGGTGGGGTTACATTATATGTTTATAAAAAAAAATTGGGGGTGCCTGGGTGACTCAGTGGGTTAAGGCCGCTGCCTTCAGCTCGGGTCATGATCCCAGGGTCGTGGGATCGAGCCCCGCATCGGGCTCTCTGCTCTGCGGACAGCCTGCTTCCTCCTCTCTCTCTCTGCCTCTCTGTCTACTTGTGATCTCTATCAAATAAATAAATAAAAAATCTTAAAAAAAATTTTTTTTAAATGTTTAAATCTCCCTAATGGAATCTTATATGGCCAATTTCCTTCTGATAAGACTGGGAATTGGCACATATATGACCAAAAAAAAAAAAAAAAAAATGAAGAGATGGAGCTGACTCAGGCACTGCAAACATAAAGAGGAATAGAGGTTTTTGGCACTCATGCCGAGTGAGAAAAAACATTTCTTCCAACTGGAAGATATAGAGTCTAGCAAGCAGTTCAGAGTTTTGAATTCGGAGTTCAGGTTCTGCCACTTGCCCATTATATGAACCTGAGCAAATTACTTAGCCTTTCTAGGTAATAGAAATAGGAATCATACCCCATTTTACTGGTTATCTCTCACTATAAAATAGAGATAGCATCATTGCAGAGGATTCTGATAAGATTGAATGAGATAACTCATGTAAAAATCAGTGTCTAGCATGTAGTAAGGACTCATTGAATGACGGCAATTATTAATGGGTCATGGTTTTGTGCAGAGGGGGAATGTAGCCAGGTCACTGTTATCAAGGTCAGTTTCTGGGAACAGTTCTCCCCTTTAAACGTAACGATGGTGCCTCCTTGGTTTCAGAGCCCACACCTTCTCTACTGACTTGGCTTTCAGCTCTCAGAGAAGATGAAGCTCATATGTGATAGATACCAGGGCGCCTGGGTGGCTCAGTGGGTTAAAGCCTCTGCCTCCGGCTCAAGTCATGATCCCAGTGTCCTGGGATCGAGCCCCGCATCGGGCTCTCTGCTCCGCGGGGAGCCTGTTTCCTCCTCTCTCTCTGCCTGCCTCTCTGCCTACTTGTGATCTCTTGTCTGTCAAATAAATAAATAAAATCTTTAAAAAAAATATATGATAGATACCACCCCTACTCGTAGGCAAGCTTGACAAAGAACAGCCCAACCCATGTTGGTCCTCTGCATCATTCTGAAGATAAAACCATCTCCTTCTGTGTTGTGCACAGAAGATAATACTAACAACATTGTAGATTTATTCAATCTTTTACAGTTTACAAAGCACTCTTGGGAAAGGTTACTCTTTCTATTTTATTTATTTATTTGAGAGAGAGAGTGGGATAGAGGGAGAGGAAGACAGAGTCTTAAGCAGACTCTGTGCTGAGCAGGGAGCCTGACGTGGGCTCAGTCTCACTACCTACCCTGAGATCATGACCCTGAGGTCACCACCTGATTGGACACCAAGAGTGGGATGCTTAACTGACCTCGCCACCCAGTTGCCCTTACTATTTCTATTTTATAGATGAGGAGACAGAAACTTAGGTGAAGCAACTTGATTGAAGTGGCATAGATAATTGGTGGGTAGAGCAGGGATCCACACCCAGCTCCTCCAGACTTCCAGTCTGGAGCTCTTTTATACCCCAAGATGCCGTAGGGGATGGGAGCAGCTAGCAGATTTGAAAGCTAGTTGCTTCCAATCATAAAACATTAAATTTTAGAACAGAGAGTAACTTTCATATTATATAATATCATAGCTTTTAAACTGTATCCAAGGAATACTATAGGAGGTGGGGAAAACCAAGCAGGAGGTAGATTGTATGCATCTCAGATTTTATCAATTGATTTTGTTAACATTACAATGCACTTTGAATGACTGTCTAAATCATTAAGAATTTCCTTTAAAAAGAATGAAGTATGAAAACTCCTGATCTGATTCCTTTCTCCAGGAATGATAATGAGGCCCAGCCTGTTTAAGTAACTTGTCCAAATCTCATGACTAGTTAGAAGCAGAGTGAGGAATAGCACTGTATCCTCATTACCTGCATATTTGATAAACATCCCATAAATGTCCTCATTCTCCAAATATTTTCCTCTGATTAACTGAAGGAAGTCATTTAAATCATCAAGAAGAAATTAGCCCTGGCTTAACTCAGTGGGTTAAGCCTCTGCCTTGGGCTCAGATCATGATCTCAGGGTCCTGGGATCAAGCCCCACATTGGGCTCTCTGCTCAGTGGGGGGCCTGCTTCCCCCTCACCCTCTGCCTGCCTCTGCCTACTTGTGATCTCTCTCTCTCTCTCTCTCTCTCTCTCTCTCTGTGTCAAATAAATAAAAAAAATCTTAAAAAAATAAAATAAAATAAAAATTTAACAAGAAAAAAAAAAAAGAAGAAGAAGAAGAAATAAGCCCTGAGGTTAGTCTCTCCTAATGACTCACTCTGGGACCTTCATCAGTCCACTGATCTTTGAACCCTTGGCTTTTCCATAAGTAGTATGGGATGATCATTCCTGTCTAGGTGGCTCTCAGTGGGGGTGTTGTGATGAGTATTAAAAAAAAAAACAAACAAAAACCACGTGTGGATGTTCACAGGGCTTTTCCAGGGAAGGAGACTTAGCAAGTTCAATATCTTACTTACAAATGCCCACCAAGGATGTCATTGCTTCTAAGGTGATCTCTACAATTTATCATCCCTATGTATTTGTTGTCCTTCATTTGAGAAGGCAATGTAGTTCATCTTAGTAACCATGTCAAGGTTTATGAAATAGCCTCAAAAACTTCTTAGCACTTTGGCTTTCTGAGAGGGCTGCAGTTCTTCCTACTTGCAGGTGGTAAATAAATCTTTTAAGGTTAAACTCCTTTCATTCTAGGCATGTTATAACGGAAGCTATCACTATTGAGTTCTAGCAAACCTAGATGAGCTAGATGAGATCAAAGGACTTGTGTGCAGGTTAGAGTCTAGAACCTTCCCACCTAACTGGCAGATTTTCCTTCTTAAACAAGGAATACTAAGAAAATACTATCACTGACCTTCAGGCTGACCTTGAAAGCAGTCTAAGGTACTTGTGATCTTGGCTAAGTTTTTTATTTCTTTGAGCTTGTTTTCTCACTTGTAAAAGGCAGATATGGCCTTCTCTTTCCACCTCATAGGACCATCAGGGATCAATAGAGAGAACAGAGGGTGGTGTGTTTTTCAACTGTGAAGTGTATGCCAACTGAAAGAATTGTCATTTTTAAGAATGTGTAAAATATGACAATTATTTGTAATGTGAATTTTAGCTAAATCCTCTCAGTTTGTTAGAAATACCTACTTTGGAATGATCAACTACTCACGAGGAAGAAAGATGTTCCAAATTATGCTGATCTCTATATAGAATGTAAAGTAGCCATACTGAGCAAGGGAAAGTTAGAGCTAAGAATTACCTCCTTAACTGGCATGATCACAAAACCAGAAATATTTTTCTACTTTCAATTAAGAATATTTTAAATTAAAAAAATAAGAAATTAAACAGATCTTTACCAAAATTCTACTCTGGATGCCTCAAATTTCTAACTATATCTCTTGGAGAACAGCATTTCTATGATTATTCATGTTGATACTTTAAAAAATCTGGACCTAGTTTCCATTATGCAGACAAGCCACAGAAGCCAACCAATATTTTAAGACTGCATTGTTTACTAATGGATGTCTGGCTAGAAACAGTGTTGGCAGAATTCTGGCGGAGGCATTTACTCTCACTAATGATGTGGAACAGGGCTGTGTAATCATGTCCACTTGGATTAAGTCTACCCAAGGCTGTCATATTTTGAAATGGAACCAGAAACAAGCACCCCCCAAAATCCTAGGATTTTCCTGGAAGAAGCATTACATCAGAACTGGTTTAGACCTTCCCAAAGTCAATGCCCAAGCCATTCATTTCATTTGGGATCTCCTTTACAAAAATGACTTCACAGAGTAAAGTGGATATCAGACTGTTGCAGAATATTTAGAGACATAAAGATAGTATATCCTATATATGGGCCATCCAAGACCAGGAATAATCTTTCAAACATTTCTTTAGAAAACACATCAACTGTGTTTCTTGTAGATATCCTAACAGATCCTTAAGGTAAAAGGACACTCGATTCACACCCCCACCCTTCAACTCCATGCTCCAGGAAAGAAAGCTGTTCCTAGTTATGCATTATCAATTTTTTTCCTAGCTATATCTGGGACTAGAAGCATCA